>MU758963.1:38574-76056 GCA_026770625.1 Nicotiana glauca | reverse complement strand
AATGCTTGTGCTAGGTCGTCCCAGGTGTACCACCTGCTCGGATCCTGTCTTGTGTACCATTCCAGTGCAGACCCATTTAGACTTTGGCCAAAGTAAGCTATCAGTAGCTCATCTTTACCACCTGCTCCTCTTATCTTGCTGAAAAACCCTCGCAGATATGCCATAGGATCGTCGTGCCCCTCGTATAGATCAAACTTGGGCATCTTGAACCCTGCAGGTAATTGGACGTCAGGGAAAGGGCGTAGATCCTTATAGGATGCGCTGACCTGGTTGCCTAACCTGTGCATATTTCTGAAGGATTGCTCCAGGCTTTTGAATTTTCACAGCACTTCGTCCTGCTCTGGGCTCTTAGCCGGCTTTTCAATCTCCGTCGAGACCTCAAAGTGGGGATTATAGGCACGTGGCTTGGGTGCTTTGAATGTGGGTTCAAGGGGGTAATATTAGGTATCGTGAGCCGTAAACAACGGCTCACTGGATGATCTCTGTAGCGTGGCTGGTGTGGGTCCCATGAAAACAGGAACATTTGGTGGGGGAGGGTTTTGATTGGGTGGTGGAGCTTGGGGATCATAGGGATTTCTTCCCTGATAGTAGTGGTGACTGGGGAAGCTTGTCGAAGGGCCGGGGGGAGGGTATTCCGGTGTGTGTCCTGGTGGGAGAGTAGGAGTAATGGGTGGTTCATGCCCTTTTTGTACCCTAGCCAAGGCTAGCTGCATTTCGTTCATCTCCAGTCTCATTTTTTCCATTTTTTCCATTGCCTCCTTCAGGAGCTGACTTTCCATTCTTTCCTCCTCAACACTTTGGTCTGAACTAGTCATGCTTTTTAGTATGGACCCTTTGGATATTGTTTGATAATGGTATGGTGCCAGTACACTTTAACAAACTAACTGGTTGAAAATTGGAAAAACAACAAACTTGTCAGCATTAGATTTTAACATATATTGTAATTGCACGTTGGGGGATGCAATGTTCTTAGGCAGTTAACCATTTCTAACATGTTTTTGCTCCGACCGCATGCATCATCCCGGCTTATTTTATTTGTGCCTCTTTCAAATGTTTCGGGAACCCTCCATTATTCCTCTTTCTTTTCTCTCTTTCTTTTTCTCTCTTTTTTTTTTCCTTCTATTCACTTTATTTTTTTCTCTTTTTCTTTTAGTGGTGGTCGAATCTTATGGGGATTGCCTACGTATCATGTCCCCGCATGAATCAGACCTGTGCGTAGTTCTGCCCACAAGTAAAAATAAAGACACCAATTTTTTGGAAAATTTATTTCATTACCGAAACATTCTATTACAAACTACCCATTTGGGAAAGGAAAAACAAAATACAGACTCCGAACTACTAGAATAATTTGATGTGAAAAGAGAAACACACGGACGGACAACAGACTTTTAAAAACAGCAAATACAGACTTGGACTAGGGATACATTAAAGCTTTGAATTTTGGTGCCCGTGGGGCATCGTTCGGCCCTTCCGCGGGCTTTGGTACAAGTCCCCTTTGCAAGATTTTTAATTATTCCATGATCTGGTGGACGTAGCCCATGACTGAAGCAAAGAGGGTAGTACGGGGCATTTCCTCACATGTTAGGCATCTCATGGTGACGTAGTGCCCGATCTCTTTGATTCTACCCCTGATTCTATCCCTTTCCATAAGCAGTTGTTCTATTCGTTGATTCTTTGCTCCCAGCATTTGAGCATTGTCAGTGAGTTGGTCCTGGAACTTATCCATTTGTTCTTCCATTCGCGCCATCAAATCATAGCAACGCTTCCTGTCAGTTCTGGCATCTCGGGCTTGTTTAAAGGACCGTTCTTCGAGGGTGGAATTTGTTTCTCTTAATAATCCCTCTTCACTTAACGCAGGTGCTCTGTTCGCGCTGTTGTACCTTTTGCCCATCTGGCTCGAATTCTTGCTATGCTAGCTTCTGCCCTTTCCAGACCCTCTTGGCTTTCAATGACCTGGTTTCTCAACTCAGCTATCATCCTCTTGTCAACCCGATTTCTCTGTTGGTTGTTGGCATCCATTTTGACTCGTCGAATTTGGGCTTTTAGGGCCTTGTTCTCTTGGGTCAACCTGTTATTTTCTCCCGTATCAGCATCAACTTGCAAGCTATTTTCATATTTCAGGTCCCGAACCTGTTGTTTTAACTTGCCAATTACAACCTGATAGCCTTCTTCTTTCGCCAACCAACCCCATTGCGTTTGTGATGATTCTGTGAAGTCTTGGATGTGGGGTTTATTAGATGGCCTCTGGTGCTCAAGTTCTCTCCTGTACCGTGCGAGGTATTCTGGCGATGCTTTGCCTTTGGCCCGATCCTGCACACAAGTATCTACTTTCAGGGTTTGACATTCATTCCAGATTTTCCGAACTGCCGCTTCAGGGAACTGCCCACTAGGCCCAATTTTGACCACCTGGCCGCTGAGATCCTCTTCCTTTGGGACTATTTGGCGCTGCCCCAACTGTCTCAATACTCGGTATGGCGCATATGGCTGAATACTTTTGAGACCCATCAACAGTAAATGAGATTTGGCGGCTGACATGTATATGATTTCATTTACGGGTAGCCACCCAAATGCCCATTCTATCTAGCTTGCGGAGACAGAACGCAGGAGAGTTACCCATTCAGTGACCCCTTCTGGCAAACTGAACTCGTCGACCCTTGTGGAAAACTCTTCTATACAAGTCTTTTTAGATGACCCATAGCTCATGAACTGAGGGCGATGACACAAGTGTTCGATCATCCACATTTGGATCAATACATTGCAACCCTCAAAGAAACCCCCTCCGACTTTGCAAACAGTAAGAGCATGGAAGATGTCTGCTATTATCATTGGTGCCAGAGTGATGTTGTCTTGCTTGAGCAAAGTGCTGACGACCCCAGCAACTTGTATATTAATTTTCCCGTCTTTCCTAGGGAATACCCAGCAGACCCAGAAAGGCTATCATAAAATCAATACACCTATGCCTTTCCCATTTCAGCCGGTCTTCCCCACTGTAGATTTTACCCTCGGGATTGTTGAACCCTCCAAGATGACCATATCTGTCGTATATGAATGCTAAATTACAAAATCCCTCTGATAAATCTGGGTTGTGTACAGTTTTGCGGATCTTCACAATGTCTAAGAACCTGTGTATGGTCACGGCCCTTGGCGCAATAAGATACTGCTCTCTCATAGGAATTTTAGGACCCTCGATGTACCCTGCCAGTTCTTCCAGTGTCGGTGTGAGCTCAAAGTCTGAGAAATGAAACACATTGTGTGCTGGGTCCCACAATGAGATTAACGCTTGTATGGTGTCCCCTCTTGGATCAATGTTCAGCAACCCAACCAGATCGCCCAAGTATAACTTGACTGTATCTTGCCCTGATTCTCCTAAGTCATTCCATCACATGCGCAAACCTAAGGGGACCCTGTTTATAATAATTCCAGATGAATTCTGACTCGTGCTCATTCTGCACATTTATTAAGGTGATTTAGACAAAAGAAAAACCTTTATTTGACTTAGAAATAAAACTAATTTTTCCATTTTTCCCAATTTTAAAGAAAAGAAAGACAAGTTTTCCGAACACAGCCTTTCAGCACTTCAGGGACGAAGATTTTAAGGCTGTAGGGGTTAATCGGCCAAAAGCCTAAAAAAATGACCAAAAGTGGTCGTTTATGCAAAATCAGCCTTTCGGCGTCCCTTTTGGGAACATTCGGCTATTTTTGACAAACGGTATCACCTAATTTTTTCAAGACTCTTTTTCTTGTTTTCTAAATTAAAATAAATGACCCGGTATTGCAAACACGGCCTTTTAGCGCCTCGGGGACGAAGATTTTAAGGCTGTGAGGGTCAAAAATCAAAAGCTGACCCAAAGCGGTCATTCATGCAAAGTTATCCTTCCGGCGTCCCTTTCGGGAACATTCGACTATATTTGATAAGTACGGCATCACCCGACTTATTTATAACAAAATTAGAATTTGACATTTCTTGGCTATTTTTGCAAAAAAGGGGAAGTTGGACCCGACGAGGGTTGCCTACGTATCTCACACCCTGTGAGAATCAAACCGGCGTAGTTCGGGCCCAATAGACTGCATTTGAAAACAAGACTCTTTTCTTTTGTTTTTTTTTCAAATAAATCAAAAAAAAAACATTCCTCCTTTTTATTTTCCCAAAATTTCGGTAGAGTTTCGGCACTACTTAGGCATTGGTTTTTTTTCTAAAAATAAGTAGTTATCTCTCTACACTGCTATTTTTCTCTTTTTCCCCTTTTTTTCTCACCATTTTTCAATATTCCCGATTTTCATAAGCCGGTCAGCATGCAAGTCTCAAGCAAATAAATGTATAAAACAAACAGGATGCAGCAGGATGGTCTTTTTCATCTCAGGTTACCTGTCATAGACGGACCCAACCCCTGTGTTGAGTCCCCTAAGTCAAATGCAACATGATGCAAATAAGCATTCCTACTAGGGATCCGGCATGAATTCAAGTTATTCTAGGTTAAAACCTGGGTATGAGTTCTAGACAGTGTACCCGAGCGGACAACTCGAGTCGGAGAGGGGGCTACGTACCGGGGACCCGCGAGATCGTCCGGCTTTGTAACTTGTCCGAGCCCTTTTCTTATTTCAAGGTATGACACTAACAGAATAGGGAGTCTTAACCAGTGAGCACATCCCCGGAGGTGAGAAGAGAAAGGTTTCAGCACAGTTTATATATACAGTTCAAATAATATCAAAGCGGTAAAGCATTTAGCACATTTAGCAAGAAAACATGTAGAAAATCAGATAAAGCCAAACATAACAATTGTTCTAAGCTCGAATTCTTAAACCCTGGTCTGGGAAACCAGAGATTCTGGGTTCGATCCCCAGTAGAGCCGCCAGAGCTGTCACACCTCCTTTTGGCGCTACCGCACCCCGCGAAGGGCGTGGTAAAGGGAGTTTTTCCAATTAAAGGACAATCGAAACGGGGTTCGTTATTAAGAGATTTAGGGTCGCCACTTGGGATATTTATGGTGTCCCAAGTCACCGGTTGAATCCCGAATCGAGGAAAGGTTTAACTCTATTTAACGGTCCGCGAACCAGAAATCTAAGTAAGGAATTTTGTTAACCCGGGAGAAGGTGTTAGGTATTCCCGAGTTCCATAGTTCTAACACGGTCGCTCAACTGTCATATTTGGCTTATTTATCTGATTTTATAACATGCTTTAACTTATGTGCAAATTTTAACCTTTAACCGCTTTTAATATTATTATTAGTATTTTTAACAAAGAATTGCAACGTTGTGAAAACGTATCTCGAACCACGTCACATCAATATACCTGTGGTTATCGACACATTGCGACTCCATTGAGATTCGGATTTGGGTCACATAAATGTGTACCCTAATTTAAGAAAGTAATTTATTAAAGACGCGCCTAAAGCGACTAGCATATCATTATTTTGGGTAAGGCCGTGAAATTTTGCTAAACGACCCATCCCGAGGTCTAAGTAAAACGCGTATAGAGGGCCCCGTAGTTTATGCATTTTTGTTTGGCGAGGCTCGTCTCATTCGTTATTTTAAAAGAATTGCAACATCATGGAAATTCATCCCGAACCACGTCACAATTAATGTACCCGTGATTTGTCGCCGCATTTCGACTTCGTTGAGATTTAGATTTGGGTCGCATAAATGTGCACCCGAGTTTAAGAAGGTAAGATTATTTAAAGTGCGCGCCTAAAAACTCTAACGCATTGTTATTTTGGGGAAAAGCCGTGAAGTTCACTAAGCGGCCGATCCCGAAGTATATCCAATTATTATATTCATTTATTGAGAGCCCCGCAATTTGTGCATTCTATTTGGCGGGGCTCATCTCGTTTATTTTAAAAGGATCATCCTAAAGTGACTACATTCTTCTATTTTTTCGTCCGTCTCTAAAATGAAGGAAGAAAAATGTCCTAATTTATTTACATGCTTACGAGTTGTTATAGTCGGGTTTCGACCACGGTTTGTTAAATCAGAAAATAGGTGCCATATGGGCAGTCCGTTTGCCAACGTGGGCCCAGGTCCAACGCATGTAGTATTAAATGGGACCTGGGCCATCTTATTCCAATATTGGGCCTAGTTCAACGTTCAATTCACGGAAACGGATTCGAGTTCGATTTAGCATACACAGGTTATCGCCAATTGCATTACATGATGAAGCTAAACACAATATTTTAAATTTTGAGCCAATGGGATGCCTACAATTATTATCTACCTATTGCTGATAATATTGAAACCTTTATAACTAGGGAACTAACGAGTTTCAACAGGCAGATTCAAAAATAAAATAAAAAACTCATGCTATCTTCATCTTATTTGAATTATTTAACTAGACAACTTGACAATAATGAGCATGCTTAACTTATTCGAGAAAGTACAATTAACTTGGAAGTTTGATTTCTAAGTCCATGCTACTGAAATTAGTATTAAATTACTAAATTTACAACTAAGAAAGCAACATTTCTGGTCCAATAAAGTCATTACCAGACACAAAATCCACAATCCACATACTTCATTGAATTACAAAAATAGATTATACAATTACTTATTACTTATCTACTAAATTACAGATACACTAAGTATTTAACTACTCGAGCATTTCTTTCACTTTTACAACTACATCACAGTGTGACTCGAAAGTGTACCTGGTATAGGAAGCAAAAGAAGAGGAAGATCAGCAGAACAACAGTAGCATACAATAGCCAGCCACAAACAGCAACAGATGAAACCCAGCAGAATAAATCCCAGAAAGAATAGTGGCAATTCAAATATACCAAACAGCAACCCAGTAAAAACCAATTTGAAACCCCGCAGTACCCAAACACAATCACAGGCAGAAATAGAAACAACCAGAAGCAGTAGAACAACATTTTATGGTTTTCAAACACTCAAAGAAGAGAAGCTTGAAGCTTCAGTGAAACAGTAGCAGACTAGTGCTGGTTTTCAATAACAAAAGAGACCTCACTTTCAGTTTTTCTAACTCTCAAACTATTCCTTTTTCAGATTGAAAGACCAATCTATTTCAACTATAAACTCTGAATTTTTTTTTGGTTCCAAAATCCAGCCTATTTTTTTCTCTTTTTCTCTGACTTCCCCAGATAAAAGCCAGCCCTTTCTTAGTCCTAAGTGACCCTATTTATAGCCCAAAGCAGGCATGCTAATTCTGCCTAGAAACAATCAGACCTTAATTCTGCCCATACCCTCTCAATCCTAGTGCCTTATTCTTGTTTTAATTCATGATCCCCACTCTTGGTTCCCTAGTGTTTCAATTAAGAGTCATGGGTGTATTAGAGTATTCTTATTAATTCCCATGCTATTATGTTATGTCCCCCATTAATATTAAAATAAGGGTATCTATTAAACAACTTGACTGACCCCTTAAGTTAATTCTAATTAACTCTGTTAAAATCCAAAATTACCCCTTAAATCCCCTGTATACTACGTGCCCTGCCCCAAGCCTCATTAGTCTGATGTTACACCTATATAAGTTCAAACCCAAAAACTGATTTCTGGTTGATCTATCTACAGCTATAAACCAACTCCTAGTATCAGATTCACACAAGTGATTCAAAGCAAGAGACCAAATCAACTCAAAAAAGGGGGTATCAATCAGATGGAATGAGTTGGTCATATTGGGAACCAATCCTGACCAACTCAAACCAAATGGTCAAACGGGGAGTTGATAATGCAAGCTAGGATTGAAGCAGTACCAATCAGGGCATCTCAGTACAAGTTTAACACACAAAAAAGAAGCAGGCTAGTAATCATATTGGAATGAACAAGAGTGGCCTATTATCATGATTCTTCTACCTTTCAATCAGAAAACTAATCGACGACACTTGTTCAATCGATTACGTATATACAATTAATAACAAACCAACAGAATCAAACAGAACAATCTAAGTGACTTATATGGTTTTGACAAAAACATGGAACTATCATGAAAATAACTACTCTACCAAACATATTCTAATCGACTACATGGCTTAACATATACTCGACTATGAACAGAAGAAAGATTCGACCAAATAAAAGGTCAGGTTGGAGATGGACAGAACAGTTGATACAAAAATTGAAAAATCAATAAACCAAACTAAACAGATAAACAGATATAAGCATGAACATAGAACAAAGGGGAAAGAAAAAATACCTCAGCCCTCAGAAACTAGACTACCCAGGTTCGAACTCAGACTAGAACACTTTGAGGTCGAACGGACCTTAATAGATTGTTCTCAACTGAGAACACTTCGACTAAGGTCCATTGAACACCCAAAACCTCATTAATTTGAACAGATTCCATGTTTGGGTCTTTTAGGGTTCTTGAGGTTCGATTTAGGGTTTGAGTGTTTCTAGCCAGATTCGAACGGAAACAAAGGCATTTAGGGTGTGAGGGAGGTCATGGGGAGGTATGGTATGAGTTTGGGCTTGGTTGTGGTAAGTTACGGTTTTGCTCGAATCTTCGAACGAAGATTCGAGATGATGGAGAATGATTCGAGGCCAGCGGTTATCAAATTCGTAACCAGGGTGGTCAGGTGGCTTAGGGGTGTTGATTTGGGGGTCATTGGAGTAGGTCCAGGTTTGGCTCGAATCTTCGATTGAAGATTAGAGAAGTTCCAAGAAGATTTGACCTAAACGGTTGGTGGATTTGGAACCAGGGTGGTCAGATGTTAAGGGGTGTTAGTATGGTGGTCATTGGACCACCGGAACCGCCGTGAGGCGATTTCCGGTGGAAGGAGCACGGTGGGGGAAGGCGGAGGATTCATCTGATCTCTGAGCTTGAAAAAGACGAAGGGGTGGGTGGGGGGATGTTTGGATTGGGGGGCTGGGTAGGAAAATCAAGATTATATACGAGGGAGGAGCATTTGATCTTGGCCGTTGGATCAATCATGATCAACGGCCTGGATCATTTCATTTAAGGGAGACGACAGCGTTTGGTCTCATTAAGAGACTAGGTCGACCTGGGTGAGATGGATCGGGTTGAACTGGAAGCTTAGGACCGTTAGATCAATAGGAATGGACGGTGCAGATATGATCACCTGAAACGGCGCCGTTTCAACCAACGCTGGGACTGAACTGGACCGTTAGATATGTTTGATCAACGGTCCAGATTTAAGACGCTGAAACGACGTCGTTTGGTTGGTCTGAGAGATCAGGCAATTGAGTTGGGTTATTTGATCGTTTGGGCCTGACTTTGGGGTCCAAAAATGATGGCCCAATTCTGATTTTGTTCACATTTTTCATTTCTTCTTCTTTTTTCTTTCATTTTCTAATTAACAAAAACTCTACATTAAATGGCAACATCAAAATTAAACTACAAAAATGTTAATTAACCCTTAACAACAATTAACACACAAGATTATCAAACCAAATCACACATTCGGACAATAAATGATAAAAATACAACAAATACACCTTTTGTGATTTTTTTTCTTTTAAAACCAAATTATGGTTTAATTAATTTCAAAATGCACAATTAAATCCTAAATAAGCATGTAACATATATTTTTATATTTTTCTCTTAATTTAGACATATAAACACGAACGCACAAATGCAAACAATAACAAAAAAATAACACAAAATCCGCAAAAATTGCAAACAACACAAAACATTTTACTTTGGATTTATTGGGAGTATTTTTCATATAGGGCAAAATCACGTGCTTACAGTTATTAACACGTAATTGATCACATCAGCTTTAATATTGTCACATAAGCATAATCAACGGTCAAAAGTGTTTATTACTATCCATTTTCTCAAGTGAAAGTGTTCAAATGAGAAACTCGAAAGTTCATATATCGACTTTATAAACTGATGCAAGTTTAAGTGGCAATGAAGTCATTTCTCCAATTATTTATATGTATGAACTTATAAGCGATCTGATCGTATAATTTTTTTAATACTACAGCTTAGTTATGTAAAAATATTTTATTCTATAAATGTGTAGAATTAAACTGTTTTGCAAATCAATGAATTGTTTTACAAGTCAGATGGTTGGTGAAAGTAAAGACAAAAAGTCCATTAATTTGAGCGGCTTCAATTAAATGGGGCGAATGGTCGACCAACGGAAAAATAAAAAATAAAAAAATGAAGGTCATAAACGACTGCTTAAACTTGAGAGAAAATATCTCAGCCGTCTTGCCTCAGCCACCAGGGAGAATTCTTGAAGTTTTCCCCCGTAAAAGAGTGGTCCAGAGGTCTATTTCCTAAGAGACTTTAAAAGTAATTTTAAATGGAGCTTTCGAGCCAGTATGATATCAAGAAAGATTGTTCTTTCAGAGTTTATATTTTATTTACTGAAAAGTATAAACATTTCTCATACAATCAAATTACTTAAGAATTAATTACAAGTTGCATTCAAATCAAAAATAATACTTTCTTCGTTTTAATTTAGATGATATAGTGCCCGGAGTTTGAGAGAAAAAAGGAGTCATTCTATTATAAATATATCTCTTATAGTATCTATTTTTAATTTATTTTAAACGATGTATATTGATATGTTTGAATCATCATATAAATAATAAGTAATGTCATATATCCAATATAATTTCTTTGGATAACTATATTTTATATTGATCAACATCTTTACACATAATTTTACTTTATGTTTTATAAATTCAATTTTCTATTACAAGTAATACCAATTGTAAATTGAACATTTACGGTAATTTGATACTCAAAAGTACTTTTTGTAAAGATTGGCCATACATAATGTATTTATCAAATATTGCAAAAAGTATTTTAAAATTAATTGGCCAAATACAAACTATTATTCTTCGGAAGTATTTTTCCAAAAACCATTTTTGAATAAAAGTACTTATCAAAAGTATTTGATAGCTTGTCCAAACGAGCTCTCAATATAATGAGTCAATTACTCAAATGGTCACTCAACTTTCTCAAATTATCTCGTAAAGTCACTTTTCTTTCGTTTCTAACAACAAAGTCACTAAACTATGTCTATTGCACTCAGAAGGTCACTCAACTAGATTTTCCAAATTTTGGATTGCCAAATACCTATTTTACCCTCTAAATTATAAATATTTTTTTGTCTTTTCAATATTATAATTTTTTTTTAATTTATACTATGGGCTTACCTATAGAATAAATAAATATTATTTATAATTTAAAAAAATAAAAAGTATTTATGCATCTATAATGTTGGAATAACAAAATAATGAGCATAGTAAAAAAAATATTAATCAGAGTAATTTGTTCATAATAATAATTTTAGTATTAACAACAAAAATTCAAAAATAATATTTACATAATTCAGAATGAAAGAAAATAAAGATTGTAAAATATATATTCCATGCACGTAATATAAAAATAATTATTTAAATAAAAGTATTTTTATAATATACATTATATATTCTTGAAAATTATGCTCAAGTATATTATAGATGAGTAAATTCATGAAGGTGAGAGGGGAAGCAAGTCAAAGAAAATGAATTTTCGTCCAAGTTTGACATACAAGGTACCACATGACCATGATAATAAAGGTGTATAAAGTATGTTAAAATGAGCAGTATCTTAAGTGAAGATATTTTTTAATTATATGAATAATTAATTAATTATTGGGTAATAGGATATTACCTAGTTAATTAATAACAATTAGTGGATTAATTAATGTTTTTCGGTAAAAATTAAGGTCTTTGGATGAGTTCGAAGTGTAAAAAAAACGTGGCAACCCCCTCCTATTCTAGTTAATGACTCATTAGGCCATCTCCAACCTTGCCCCCATTTTTTGTCCTCAAAATGGGGATTTTCCCATTTTGGGGACAACTTACTCCAACCATTCTTCCATTTTTTTCCCCAAACTTTTTTATATTCTTCTCTCTCTTCTATATTATATTGTTATCTTTCATTTCAATTTCATTTTTTAATTTCCATTAAACAAATTCCATCTTTTATTTTTATTAATTTATAATTTCCATAATTAAAATAATTTCATAAAATTTTAAATAATATAATCTGTAAGTAATTGTTATAGATTAATNACTCGTCGTGAATTTATGTGACAAGAACAACAACGAATAATGTATAAAAGAAGTCAAGAATATTTACAGTCACAATCACAACAATCCTCAGCCCCATTCAGTCAATACTATAATGATTTTGGTGTATCTGAAAACGACATAGCTCCCTACTAAGTTATTATGCTATTTACCGTAGTTTCAATTTTTATGTATTTTAATTTAATGTATTTTCAATTGTCATGTATTTCTAATTTTAATATATTTTGATTTAATGTATTTTCAATTTTCAATTTTCAATTTTAGCAGCATATAATATTTTATATTCGCACCTTTCAATATTAACAATATCTAATATTTTATATTTGTACCATTCATTTTTGAGATAATTATATATTTTTGTACAATTAACTTATAATAAAATTAACTTATAATTTTACATAAAAATAATAAATGTACGAAAATTAATTTATCAACATTATACACCAAAGTTAAGATATAAAATTAATATTATAATGACATTACATAAATATAATTATGTATATATAAAGAAATAAATTAAAAGATTAAATAATAAAATATGGATGAATAGTAATGGGGGAGATGAATAGTGTACCCCATATTTGAGGGAACACTATTCATCCCCCATTTTGGGCCATTTTGGGGACAAAAATAGGAGAGGGTTGGAGCAAAATTCCCCCAAAATTTTCCCCCATTATGGGGGATGGGAGCAAGGTTGGAGATGCCCTTACTCATTTAAGATAGGTGTCACTTAAGAAATTTGGTGGCAAAATTATTCCTAAAATGGGGCCACATCATAAGGCATCTTAAGACTTAAGAAGTCTTTCATCAATAACGTTAGTCTTCAAAAATTCAACTCAAAAATAAGACTTTTCTAACCTGGTAACGTGGGGAAGTTTAGCATTTCAGAAAATTCAACATGATTTCATGAAAATTCTACAAGATTTCATAGCATTTTAAGCAACATGGGATTTACGATTTTAAGGGAGTACAGTGTAATATTCCTCAAGAACATCATATAAATTTTTTCCTACTTCGATCTGTCGTTACGTATTTTTGCAAAAATACGTGTGTTAGAGGAGTTGTCAAAAGAATCGGCTCAAGCATGTTAAGGCTACCCTTTTTTTTTGTTTGTTTGGCATGATCCAAATAATACAAATGAGACGAGCAAAATACACAACTTTCATAAATGACTCTATTCATAGAAATACGAGGGGTGTTTATATTCTTGATTCCCCATATGAATTATTAGTATATCTTCTGTTCATGGGTCTCAGAATAGTACGTATTTGATAAAGTTTATAAAGGCATATTGATTTTTACGGCATTCCGAGAAAATCTTATTAACGTATTACTTGTGCATCTCATGTATTTATACATGTATATTGACCCATGATCAGATGGAGTTCTATACACGTATATATGTATATTATATTTATATGGGATATGGGAAAATATTACGGCGTTATATATGTACCACTACCTAATCAGTTGTTATACGTTGATGATTTGCCCACAATGGATGAAATGATATGATGGATGCTCTCAGATGCTTGATGATGTTATGAACGCATATAACTATGCATGGTATGGCATTTATACGCATATGCATGAAATTATAAAAATAAAATAATTCACAGAGCTATGCAAACGTACATGTCGAGTCTTTTACTCCATGTTTCTCTCATGTATATTATTTACTAATTTTCATTCCTTACATACTCCGTACATTATTTTTACTGACGTCCCTTTTGTCTGGGGACGCTGCATTTCATGCCTGCAGGTCCCGATAGACAGGACGAGAGCCCTCCATATAAGCTATCTGCTCAGCGGAAGATGTTGGTGCGCTTCATTTGCTTCAGAGTTGCTTGTTTGGTTAGTATGATTTAGACGTGTATTGTTTTGTATGGCGGGACTCTGTCCCGGCCTTTATGAAAATTATGTAATCTTAGAGGCTTATAGACAGATGTCATGTACGTAAAATATTGTATGGCCTTGTCGGCCCATGTTTAGTGTACGAGTGGTTATTTTGGTCTCATAGGCTTATATGTCTTATGTATAAGTCAGTATTACATGTTGTATTCTACTTATCTCATGGCAACCTTCCGGCTCAGTTATCTATGATTGTATGACATAAAAAGATATGTTATGTTGGTACTCGATTGAGTAAGATACCGGATGTCTGTCGCTAACCAACGATTTGGGCCGTGACACCTAATCTCTAAGACTAGGTAAGCCTAACATACATGAAGAATTAACAGAAATAATAATAAAAATTCCAATTAAACCAACAGCTGTCATAAAAGGACTCCACAAAACAACTAAAAATAACATCCAAAATCTGGTGAGACCGAGTCATAAGCTTTACACGAGTACACTGAAACATCCCTAATACATCGTTATCTATAATATGAGAATGCAACAGAAACTAAGATACAAGGTGACTCCGAGGCTTATGAACGCTGGCAGGTATACCTTGAAATCTCCGATCCAAGCTCAACTCACGGATGCCTATGCTGGTATGAAGTACCTGGATTTGCACAAAAAGATGTGCAGAAGCATAGTATGAGTACACCACCACGACACTTAGTAATTATCAAGACTAACCTCAGTAGAATAGTGACAAGTTCATGTCATGACACCTACTGGAATAAATAAAGAAGCTGAATATGTACGGTACAATAAAATAATAGAAACAAGGAACGAAACATTGAAGAAATACCACAAGATAAGCTACACAATTAAGGCATCAAGGGAGGAAACACATAATAAGAATACCAAAGAAAACGATGCAAACAAAACAAAAATGATATAAATGAAAGATAACAACAAGAATCATGTCCGAGATACCACCTGGTATCTCATTTCACAATCAGAATCACAATCTTTCCTTATATCACTGAGGGGGCCTTACATTTAGTTTTGAAAATTATTTTCCCATAATAGGTACCCATATTTTATCCCACCTTATCACTATGTGGCATCAAGTAGTCCTCTACTAGCAATATGTGTATCAAGCCCACCTTGTCTCGCCGCATGTATATCAACCCCTATCCTTATACCACTACATGCGTATCAATATCACAACATATCACAGATCGCACCTCAAGTGACGCCAAAGAATTCAACCTTTATATTTTTTCCACAATAAATAGCACATGGCTCAACCACAATATGTACAAGAGTCTCAACAATAGCAACCGAAAGTGAATAACTCAACAAGAATGGTATTTCAATATTTACAGCTTTGCCTCAATGTGATCACGGCTTTTACAACTTCAACACCAAAACTCAACAATAATATATTCCAAGGAATAACAACTTCCAGACAGGTAACTCAACAGTTAAGTATTTAACAAGGAAATGAGGAAACAGTAACTTCAACTAAGCATGTAGGGGAAAATAACAAGTAAGAGATAAGACAAGTATTAACAATGTTAAGTGAAGCATGTAAGGATAGATTAATGATGATGAATATAACATGTTAGGACAATTCAATTAAAGTCATGAAAAGAATCTACATAGCTTAAACCGGTCAATTACCATATTTCGCCCGTGTACCCACTCGTCACCTTATGTACACGAATTTCACATACCACAATTAACACAAAACAATACCAATCCTAAGGGGTAATTTTCCAATACAAAGTTAGGCAAGATACTTACCTCAAAACTTGCTATTCAATCCACTAGTAAGCCCTTTCCGCGAATATCCAACTCTTAACGGCTCGAATCTAGCCAAAATAATTTTATAATATAAATACGAAAAAATATTCCTAATAATAAAATTGCAATGTTTAGACAAAATAAAAAACCCTACTCAAAAAAGTCAACCTCGGGCCTGTATCTCGGAACCCGACCAAACTTACAAAATCCAAACACCTATTAAATAACAAGTCCAACCATACTAAAATTATTCAATTCCGATCTCAAATAGACCTTCAAATCCTCAAAATATAGTCTTGTGACGACCCAAAGGGGTTATCACCTATTTTCTTACCCATCATATACTTCTGAGGCCTTGAAAACCTCATCTAGGGTTGCCTCGATTTGCGTACGTAGTTCGAGCGTGTAGCTGGAAAGCTTAAATATGAATTCGGTGAGAAAAATGCTAAATTTTGATACTAGATTGAATAAATTTGACTTTGGTCAAAATTTTGGGTAAACGGATCCGGATCCGTAATTTAATGGTCCCGTAGGGTCCGTAGGAAAATATGGGACTTGGGTATATGCCCGGAATCGAATTCCGAGGTCCCAAGCCCGAGAAATAAATTTTTGTGTGAAATTATTTTATGGAATTAATTAAGGAAATTGAAAATGAAATTTGATTAAAAGAGATCCCTCGAGTATACGGTGAAGATACTAGGAGATCCTCGGGATACCAAGAGATCCCCGGTTATCATTCCTGTTGTGAGCAGCACTTCCTGCTCACTTCCTTGTATTGTCTTGTTTCTGCCTTCTAGTACTGCATTCCTTATTTATCCTATTTAGATTCTCGCGGTAGACTTTATCTATACTATTTTTCCTTATCCTATCATTTTTTTGTTTTATCTCAGTAGGGCCCTGACCTTCCTCGTCACTACCCAACCGAGGTTAGGCTTGACACTTATTGAGTACCGTTGTGGTGTACTCATGCCCCTTCTGCGCATGTTTTTCATGTGCAGATCCAGGTACTTCATCTCAGGCACACTATCCTTGAGGTAGGGAGAGCTACAGAGACTTCGAGGTGCATCTGCAGCGTTCGCAGATCGAAGAGTCTCCTTCTTTACTCTATCTGTAGTATTTAGACTTCTTTCATACTTTTGCTTTAGACATTCTAGAGTTAGAGTCGTGTATTACTTTCCGTTAGCTTGTGTTCCCGTGAGTTTCCGGGTTTTGGGGTGATATTGTAGACTTCCGCATTATTGAGTGGTATATGCATAGTGGCATTTTTATACAATTCTCTTCTAGTTGTTCAGATTTAAATAAATTATTCCGCAAGTTATGTTGTTTTCCGCATTGTTAGGCTTACCTAGTTATAGGGACTAGGTGCCATCACGACATGTTCACGGAGGGCGAACTGAGGTCGTGACAAGTCGGTATCAGAGCTCTAGGTTCATAGGAGTCACGGAACACAGGCCGGTTTATTAGAGTCTCGCTGATCGGTATGGAGACGTCTGTACTTATCTACGAGAGGCTATATAACTGTTAGGAAAATTTTACTTCATTTGATTTTCTGTAGTGCGGTATTTTTGACATTACAATCCTAAACTTCTGCCTTCTATTCTCTCATGGATGGTGAGGACACATGCTACTCGAGGAAGGTGACCTTCAGAAGGGTTTAAAGTTAGCAGCAATTGTGGGTTCAAGTGCCACGAAGATAGATTTTATTTAAGCCAGCGGCTGAGCAGCAAAGGATGAGGAAAGACATGTGGGAAGTGTCAGGCGGTGGCTAAAATTTCTAGGAGGCCGAGTATAAGAGGCCAAGGGCCGAGTAGTCGATTAAGGGGAGAGTGGCGGAGTTGCATATGGGCTTTGCAGTGGGATGACCACGTACCTTAAGGAGAGTTTGGAGTGATTTGAGAATATTAGTGATTGGTGATTGGGGTCTACAAACTTAACTACAAGTATGAGCTATTATGCGGCAGGAGATTTGATATAACGGGAAGAAGCTTCTTGAATGAAGAATAATACAAAATAACTTTGAATTAGAAGAATATTACCGCACATTTAATTGATGTCCACGAGGGGTGAATGGACTTGTGCAACTGGAGAGTGAGCTCGGACTCAGGATGGGTTATTGATGTCGTGGTGATTGTACCCCGTGCAGCAGTGTTGGAAGATGTCGGGGAGTGATTTCTACAGGTAGGTTATTCTTGCGAGTAGGTTAGCGATCGCGTGGTTGGCGAGGCTTCTGCGAAGAATTCTATTGGTTATATAGCGAAAGGATCGGTCGAGCGAATGTTGTTAATGATTCAGAGTATAAAAAGCGGGTTTCTACAGTAAGATATCGAGAATTTTGGTGATTGGTTGCGCAAGGTTATGTCAATAAGAGATTAAGAATCCGGGTGAACTCCAGATTTATGTAATAGTGGCTTCAAGCTAAGTCGGAGAGTCCCACCGCCTATGATTGGGTTGCATGGTTAACCACTTGCGAGGTTTTCAGGTTGTTAGCATATTTCTGGGTTATTCGGCTACGGGAAAAGAACATAAGTGGTAATTTGAGCAAAGGAATTATTAAAGGGTGTTATGGTTGGCCTTAATGGCTCATGTTCAGACTTGGGGAAGGATTCAGGACTTATGCCTTGTATGGATGCAGGTTTCGAGGGTAGTGATTCCGCCGGGTGCTTCATTGAGAGGGTATCCATGTGTTATAAGATTTATGGAGTTGATTATATTCGGGACCAAGTCAGAGCGGGTGGCTCTCAGCAACGGTCCTAATGGATTCAAAAAGAGGTAAAGCATGGTGCCTAATGATTTCGAGCCTATAAGTACAGTTAAGAATCAAGCTTTTGCAACATGCTTATGAATGGAGACCCAAAATGTCCTATGATGTTTTGACTTGCGGTGTAGCACTTGAAAGAAAGATGAGAAAGGACTTCAGATTCGTAGAAGGATTAGCATAATGGGCATATCAATTGAGGGTGCGAATGTGCGCACAAGGAAGGTATGAGATGGTTCATGTGATTTGAGACGGCATGGTCTCGCGGTTCCTGGGCACTCGGGGTGAGTGCGGATGGAATGTGTTATGTGCTGAAAGGAGTTATTGTTCTTACTAAGGCAATCGGGGTAAATCGAAAGAAGATGTATTGGTTAACCATAGTTGAGTTGGCGTATTGGTGGTAGAGGTCAGTTTATTCAGCGTGATCGAGTTATACATGTGATTTGTGGCGGTACGTCTGAGGCTGGTCGGTCGCCGTAAATAATGTTGTTCAGAAGCATTCTTCTATTATGGCATGTTATGTGTAGGCGGATCCCGAAAAGGCTATGGTGGCTTAGACAACTACTAAGATGTTTGCCTATACTACGGTTATGAGAATTTACCTGTGTGTTGCTATGGTTCTCCTGAAGTGAGTCCAGTGAAAAGCTTTCATTGGCACGTTGGGTGCAGTGAGTGGTATGGAATTTGCAGTGAGGATCAAGGTTGCAGTTCGGTGCTGACAAGGATGTCAAGAGCTCGGATGAGCAGGAAAGGAGTTTCGATGTTTAAAGTGAGTTGGTATTGTTGTCAATATCACCTGAGATCGGTGTTTTATGAAAAAGGCTTTGCACCCTGGTTAAGGATTCTTGATCATTTTTCAGCGTTTGTGCGGTCGGTGGTTTGGATGTGCGGACCTGTTATTCATTTCGGAAGGTTGTGGGAGCGTGTCCCCCAGGAAGATTTGTATAAGTGTGACATGTAGTCACTTGATTGATTAAAGATTTAAACCAAGTTTGAGGATTGTGGTAATATCATTAATTTGGGAATTTATGCCTGGAGGGCACTTTGTTTATTGGGTTATGGACCGTGGAGGTTCGCTCCAGTTATGAGGGTTGTTCTTATGTGTTATGAGAAAAGGGGAGTTATTATGGACCCTTGAAAGGTTATAGCCTAGTTGGTGCAATTAGAAATCGGCTCGAGGTCAGTGGATTGATTTAAATGTGAACAGGGGCTTATATCTGGCCAAATGTGTTCATCTCAGCAATACGCTCCTTATGGAAGGGAGTCGATGTGTTATTTCGCTGTCAGCTATTTCATGTAATGATGTATTGCGTCGTGCGAGTTGTGAGATGGCTTGGTGAATTTCTTATGTGTTGAGGTTCCGCATAGAGATGAGGTTATATGAGCAGGATGGCTCTTGAGATTTCAGATCATATATCGCACTTCAGTTGTGCTCGATTTTATGGATTATAGCGTTATATGTCTCCCCAGGGAATGGTATTATACACTTAGCGTGTTTATGAATGATATTCAGTATTTTGTTGTAATTAGCAATTTAGCTCGATGTACATCTCCTTATGTGCGTTCCATGTGTGGATCGGGTGGCACGCCGCCATGGGTATGTTATTTGGATTGGGTGGCACGCCACCATGGTTATGTTGTATGGATTGGGTGGCACACCGCCATGGTTATGATTGCTCGGATCGGGGTGCACGCTGCAATAGTGTGATGTTCAGTACAGTTTCACATATCTATTTATTGTGTTCTGTTTCCTATTTTCTGGAGGAAGCTCATATTAGCTGTGCGCCTGCGTCGCATTTATGATTTGCGAGCGGGGTAATTGAAATTTCTTTTCAGAGTTCACTTTCCTTTTTGTAACGCATTCTAATCGGTAGCCTATCGGCATATTGTGGCATCATATGAGACTTTTGGTCATGTCAGGGTGGCTTATTGCCTGAGCAGTTCATATTGGGTGAGACGAGATTGTTGGATTTAGGATCAGTGCAATCTGATTACGTGAAATATATTAAGGAGCAAAGATCATTATTTGGTTCAGAATGAGGTAATGTTTCTTGTCAGGAGTAAACTCAATGATTGGTTGACTCGGCAGTCAATTATGAATTTCTGCACATCTCTTCCGTTGTGACGACATTGTAAGAGTTAGAGTAAGACCTGTGTATGTCATGGGGTGCAATATGAGCATCAGATTCTTGGAATTTTGACTAAGTCGATCAGAAAATGTTATTGTGGTCTGGTGAGTAAAGTGATTCTACCTGTGAATTCAGCAAAGTTATGCAGCCATGTTTGGGTACAACGTGTAGTGATTGATACGATGATCTTATGTTGGAAACAGGTCGGGCATAGAATTTCAGATGTTGGAATTGGGATCTAAGGATTATTTGCTTGAATAAAGGGAATATCTTTAGAATTGATCGAGTTGATGTGCTCAACTAAGCTGTGGTAGCACGGGAAGGTGCATGAGAAGTTAAACAGTGATTCCAGACTACTTCAGTGTAGTTCTAAGCACGTTCGAGGACGAACGTATGTTTAAGTAGGAGAGAATGTAACGACCCGATCGGTCATTTTGAGCTCTAGCGCATTGTTCAGCAGTTTGAGGCCATGAATAGCTTCATTTCATGTATTATGACTTGTACGCGTGGTCGGAATTAAGTTTCGGGAAGTTCAGAGTTGATTTGGGAAGAGAATTCTCATTTCGGAAGCTTAAAGTTGAAATAAATTTCATAAGTTTTAGTTGAAGTGCATTTCAGTGATACCGATGTCCATTTGGGGTTCCGAGTCTGATATGCGGAGCCGTTGTCCTCATCTTTTTCCCGACTCAGGTACTTCTTTCTTTTGTCCGTTCGAGGACGAACAATTGTTTTAGTGGTGGAGGATGTGACGACCCAAAGGGGTCATCACCTATTTTCTTACCCATCTTGTGCTTCCGAAGCCTTGAAAACCTCATCTAGGGTTACCTCGATTTGTGTGCGCAGTCTGGGCACGTAGCCGGAAAGCTTAAATATGAATTCAGTGAAAAAATGCTAAATTTTGATACTAAATTGAATAAATTTAACTTCGGTCAAAATTTTTGGTAAACAGACCCGGACCCGTGATTTGATGGTCCTGGAGGGTCCGTAGGAAAATATGAGACTTGGGCGTATGCCCGGAATCGAATTCCGAGGTCCCAAGCCCGAGAATGAATTTTTGTGTGAAATTATTTTCTGGAATTAATTAAGGAAATTGGAAATGAAATTTGATTAAAAGACTATGATATCGGGCACGTATTTTGGTTCCAGAGCCGGTACAAGTCTTATATATGGTTTAAGCGCTTTCTGTAAAGTTTGGTTGAAAACGGACGTCGTTTGACGTGTTTCGGACTTAAAATGGAAATTTGATGTTTTATGAAAATTTGGAAGGAATTATGAGTTTTGAGGCTTGATTCGATGTATATGGTGTTATTTTGGCGATTTTATCGCGCGGATAAGTCCGTAGGATGTTTTTGAGGTCGTGTGCATATTTGGTTTGGAGCCCCGAGGGCTCGGGTGAGTTTTGGATAGGCCACGGATTTCATTTTTGAACTTTGGAAAAAAATCTGGTATGCTCAGCTCTGTGATCTTTGCATTTGCAAAGGATCTCTCGCAATTGCGAGCTCGCAAGTGCGAGCTCTTTATTGCAATTGCGAAAAATGAGATTTTGACCTGCTGATCGCAAATGCGATCTAACTGATTGCAATTCCCAAACTGGGCAGTCACAAATGCGACTTATTTTATCGCAAATGCGAACCTGGGATATTTGGAAGGAGTTCGCAAAATGTGAAATATTGTTCGCAATTCCCACATTTGGTCGGGATTCGCAATTGCGAACCCTAGTTCACAATTCCCACATCTGAGGCTCAGCAAATTTGATACTGAGTCGAATTTTCACCATTCTTTCAAAACCCAAACTCCATAGGCAATTTTTCAAGGACAAAACTTCTTCCAAATCATTTGTAAGTCGATTTTTACTTAATTTCTTCAATCATTAACATCATTTAACATGTTTTCCACTTAAAAATCAATAATTTTCATGGGTGAAATTGAGGGTTTTGGGTAATACCTAGGTTTTTCTAAAATTAGGGATTTGGACCTCAATTTGAGGCCCGATTTAAAAAAAATCATATATTTGGGTTCGCGGGGGAATGGGTAACCGGGTTTTGGTTCGAACCTCAGGTTTTGACCACGTTGGCCTGAGGGGCATTTTGGTCATTTTACCTAAATTCGCATCCTAGGTTTAAATTAAATAGTAGAATCAGTTGCTTGAGATGTTATTTACGAGATGTAATTGAAATGAATAGATTTGGGCCATTTGGAGTCGGATACTCGTGGCAAAAGTATGGTTTCGAGTTGATTTTGGAGCCGGTTTGAGGTAAGTGGCTTGTCTAACCTTGTGCGGGGGACCTTTTCCCCTTAGGACATAATATTTGATATTTATATGTATCGTACGTGAGGTGACGAGCGCGTACTTGAGCTAATTGTTGAAAATTCCGTTTTTACTTGAAGTATTTCAAGTGAGTTTTCTTGCTTATCTGTTTAACCTAATTGTAAGCACTTTCCGTGTTAGCTTATTGAAGCATGTTTAGTTGACTTACTTGCCTATTTGCTTAAACTGTCTTGTTTGTACTCAGTGTCGCATGTTAGGCTAGAGTTTACTATTACTTGTTCCGAGTTTAGTATTTTTTGCTTGTTTGTTTGAGCTGATATTGTATGTTTTAAATTTGGGACTACGGGACGGCATCCCGGGAGATCTCCTGCACGTGATATGTTCTGGACTGAGAGTGCGGGATACCAAGAGATCCTTAGAACATGTATATATATATATATATATAACTATTGAGGATACCAAGAGATCCTCGAATTGCTATTGAGGATACCAAGAGATCCTCGAATTGCTATTGAGGATACCAAGAGATCCTCGGGATACCAATAGATCCCCGAATTGCTATTGAGGATACCAATAGATCCTCGGGATACCAAGGGATCCCCGAATTGCTATTGAGGATACCAAGAGATCCTCAGGATACCAAGAGATCCCTCGTGTATACGGTGAGGATATTAGGAGATCCTCGGGATACCAAAAGATCCCCGGTTATCATTCCTGTTGTGAGCAACACTTCCTTGTATTGTCTTGTTTCTGCCTTCTAGTATTGCATTCCTTATTTATCTTGTTTAGATTTTCGCGGTAGACTTTATCTATACTATTTTCCTTATCCTATCATTTTTTTGTTTTATCTCAGTAGGGCCCTAACCTTCCTCGTCACTACCCAACCGAGGTTAGGCTTGGCACTTACTGAGTACCATTGTGGTGTACTCATGCCCCTTCTACGCATATTTTTCATGTACAGATCTAGGTACTTCATCTCAGACGCACTATCCTTGAGGCAGGGAGAGCTACGAAGACTTCGAGGTGCATCTGCAGCGTTCGCAGATCGAAGAGTCTCCTTCTTTACTCTATTTGTAGTATTTAGCCTTCTTTTCATACTTTTACTTTAGACATTCTGGAGTTAGAGCCGTGTATTACATTCTGTTAGCTTGTGTTCCCATGAGTTTCCGGGTTTTGGGGTGATATTGTAGACTTCCACATTATTGAGTGGTATATGCTGAGTGGCTTTTTTATATAGTTCTCTTCTAGTTGTTCAGATTTAAATTCATTATTCCGCAAGTTATGTTATTTTCCGCATTGTTAGGCTTACCTAGTTATAGGGACTAGGTGCCATCACGACATGATCACGGAGGGCGAACTGGGGTCCTGACAAGTCTATGAAGTTTTCACAATTTCCGCAATTTTTCTAACTCAAAAAACTAACAAAAGGATAAAAACAACAATGGATTCATGTATAATAGCCAAATCCGAGTTAGAAACACTTACCCGAATAATCTCCTTGAAAATCTCAAAATCGTCCAAAACCGAGCTCTCTAATTCAAAAGATGAAGAATGAAATAAAACCCTCATTTTTCTCTATTTCTACCAAGAGATTATCGTTTATGCGGTCCATTAGCCTCATCTGCGGCTCCGCACCTGCAGAATTCCATAGTAGGTGCAACTTTCACTTAGCCCAGTACCTTCCCCTTCTGCAGAAAAAATCCCGCTTCTATGGTCACGTCACGTTTCTACGGACAAGGCTCTCTTTTGCGAGTTCTCTTCTGCAAAGGCTTGATCGCACCTGCGGTCCAACACAATTCCCTCCAGGCCCGCTTCCGTGGAACAATGTTATGCATGCGGATGCGCATTCGCCCAGGTGCCAGCACTTGCGACCCTTCCTTTGGTTTGCCCTCTCCACTTCTGTGATGACCCACCTAGCACCTGTATGTCCGCACCTGCGGCCAAACCACCGCTGGTGCGATGACACCAGAACAACAACAGCTTCAGCAATCAATTAAGTCCAAAATTATCTCGATTTCAATATAATTCACACTCGGGGCCCCCGGGACCCCGTTTGAATATATCAACAAGTTCCAAAACACATAACGAACTTACTCGAGGCCTAAAATCACATCAAACAACATCAATTCTACAAATCACAGTCCGATTCGAATCTATTGAAACCATGAACATCCAACTTCCAAAACTAAAGTTAATTCATTACAAACCAACTCCGATTTACCTCAACTTTTGCACACAAGTCATAAATGACATAGCATGTTCCAACTTTCAAAATTGGAATCCGATCCCGATATCAATAAAGTCAACTCTCGATCAAACTTCTCAACCTTCCAAACCTTCAAGTTTCTAACTTTTGCCAATTCAAGCCAAAACGACCCACATACCTCCAAATCAATATTCGGAAATACTTCCAAGTCTAAAACTACCATACAAAGCAATCAGGAAAATCAAAACTCAATTCCGAAGTTGTCTACATAAAAGTCAAACTCCGCTAAACTCTTTTAACTTAAGCTTCCAACTTTGGGACTAAGTTTCCCGTTTTACTATGAAACTCACGCGAAATCAAAACTAACCACTCCGACAAGTGACATAACCATAATATAACATAAAGGAGGCAATAAATAGGAGAACTAGGCTAAAGTACTCAAAACAACCGATCAGATCGTAATTAAGTTCAAAGACTTTAACCAAGCGTCTGGTTCAAGCCTAACCAATCCAGAATGAACCCAAATTTGGATACAAGTCATAAATTACCATATGAACCTATTCCAAGGCTCGAAATCCAAAATGGACATGAATAACCATAAAGTTAAATATGGGTCAAACCTATCGGCTCTCCAAACCTTTAAACTTCTAACTTTCGGTAATTAACTCAAAATCATCTAGGAACATCAAAACTCAAATTCGTCATACGGCCAAGTCTAAAATTTCCATACGGACCTAATAGAATCATAAAATCTCAGATCCAAAGTCAAATGCACAAAATCCAAACTTGGACAACACTTCCAAGTAATGCATCATATGAAGCTACTCAAGAATCAAACTACTGAATGAAAATATTAATGCTCAAAATGACCGATCGGGTCGCTACATGCCTTGGTCGTAGTCATATTTTAGAGTCATGATATTATATATGTGTGTTATATATGTATGTGCACTCTTTATATTTTATCTCATATGTTGATAGTGTTCTTGTATGTGTGACACTGGTTTGAGATGAGTTGTGGAATATCGGTATATTTTGTGCGGTATTTTGACTATGGTATTTTTAAGATGTTGGCATAATTAGACTTGATGAGATTGATGACTCATCTTGGGCTATAGAGTCGTGTCGGTATTGATTTTAAGGTGACGCTTGCTGCAAGACCCCGTATTAGATTGAGTGATATTGATCGTTCACTTTTTATCTAATCGGCGCTTGGGCTAGGATCCCCCCTACGGAGTTACGTGATAGCCAATGTTACTTTGGGCCCTATGAGTGCAGGCACTTGAAATGTGCTTCGTGAGGAACTTATGTCAGGCACCCGTATAGTACTGATTGTGTGCATTTGTGATGATTCAGAGGCTTTGAGCCAGGCACCATGAGCATGATGAGACTATCATTGAGGGATATTTGTCCCATGCACTATGTATGTGCTGAGATTATGTATACTTGATGATTAAACTAAGATGTTTTTTATTTTGGCATGAATATTTATCATGCAGGCATAGAGTTGTACCTTCCTCATGCTATTTGATATTTGAAGTCTTTAAAGTCGATGTATTGACAGATATATTTGGAAAGCATGCTTATTTTCCTCTCAATGAGATATAGTTGAACCTGATATTATCGAGGTGTTTTCCTTTCACTATTATTATTGATGGTTGTTGAAAGTGAGTATTGGAACTTTCTAACCTTGTTAGTGCCTTCAAATCGAGGTTAGACTTGTTACTTATTGAGTATATGGGGTCGGTAGTACTCGTATTAGACTGTACACTTCATGTGCAAATCCAGGTTTTGTTGCTAGTGTGTCGTTTTAGGACTTGTTAGAATTTCGAGGTAGCACTGTTGTTGCATTCGCAGGTCTTGAAGTCCTTTCTTTTATATCATGTTATTACCCTTCAGTTTTCCAGATATTATTGTATCTTGTTTAGACTATGTATTTAGTATTCTATAGAACTCATGCACTCGTTGATACCTGATTTTGGGGGGGTTTTAGTTGTATCATCATTTACTCCAGTTATTCATGCTTTTCCGCTATTGGAGATTTATTTCTTACTGTTGTTGAGATTTTTTTTCATATTTGTTGTTGGCTTGCCTAGCAAGCATTATTAGGCGCCATCAGGGTTCTGGTGGGATTTGGAGTCATGGCAATTGAGTGCTCATATGCTTTTAATCAAGATTATTGAGTTGCACTTAATCAACAAACGAGCGCTTGGTCAATCTATTTGTATATTAATGATAGTTTCCTATAAAAAATATAGTGCTTGGGTTATGATGTTGGGCATATTTCTATATATTTTGATGTTACTTTACCCATGTTTTAACCGCTTTTTGTTGCTATTTGGTGTTTAAAATGTCCAACATGGTCTAATTATTGATTTTATTAGTAATGGAGTTGTGTGTGATGATTTAGGTTATTTGGAGTGCAAAAATATGAAGAAAAGATGCTCCAACTAGAGGAGAAGAGGTTGGATGCGTCGCATCCAACCTTGGAAGGAAGGGGTGCACATCCAACCTTGGAAGGAAGGGTACTTGGTGCACCCCTTAGCAGTGAAGTGGGTCCATAGCATCCCCATATCATCCCCACTTGGGCAAAGCTGAGATGGAGGAACAAAAGGTGGATGTGAATCATCCCCATAGGATGAGGTGAGGTGGATGCGAAGCATCCACCCCAGCATCAATCCCTGAAGCCGATTTGGACTAGGATTAGGAGAACTTTGGCCCATGACTTTTGTACGCAATATATAGGCCAAAAACGCCCCTTTTAGGGCATCTAACATACTTTGACAGACTTTTTACCTAGGGAGAACACAAAGTCGCCGTGGAGATCGGGTTTCATCTTTCTTCCATCAAACTTTATAATTTTTATGTTTCTTTGTATGATTTGTTATTTGGCTACCATGTCTATGTGGAGCTAAACTTCACGTTCTAGGGTAGTTGTTCTTTCATGATTATTGTTATTCGGATATTGATTTTGATTTATTAGTTTATCATATTAGTTTGTTTATTAAATCCTACACTTAATTATTTGATTGCTTGATCACCAATTGAATACTATCTACGAATCTAGAATTGCACTCGAAAGTGGGAATTCTAGATTGCGTATAGGATTGAGTAGAGCAAGTTCTTGAACCTGGGCATCGGGGAACAGATTCACTGTTAGGATAGACATATACCTAATTTCCTTGCTAGGTTGATTTTCAGGAATTATAAGTACGTTCTTGTTGATTCTAACTCTATAGACATATAGGCGTTAGGTTACTTGAATAGGCAAGTAAGAACTCGACAGATTCTTATGAGCAATATTAACCCTGTTAACTATTAAACTAGATAAATTAGTTAGTCAATTCAATTGAATAATATAATAGGAATGTTAAATAGCCCATAACCTTAGATCGTTTTTATCTTATTGATAACATAAAAAACTGTTCTTCCTTTGTTCAAAGTTCATTATTTATTTTTATTTATTTTAATTAGTTTAGAATCAAATACTTCTAGTTTTAATTCTTGTTTAGATAGTTAGGATAGTCTGATTTAGTTAATAGTTAATCACAAGTCCTCATGAGTTCGACATCCGACTTTTAGTCACTTTATTACTTGACGACCGCGTATACTTGACTGCGCGTTTGGTCGCAACAAGTTTTTCGCACCGTTGCCGGGGACTTAGAAATTAGTCATTTTTCTAGATTAAACTTTTAATTTTGTCCTTTTTTGTATATTTTTTTTATTTTATAACTATTTGAATTTTCTCTTAGTGTATTTCTAGTTCTCTCAACATGACATTTAGGGATGAAATATCAGGAGGTAATGTTATTGATGAAGACGCTTGGTTGACCAAAGACTTTTATGGCCCGTCTTTTTGGTCTTGTCATGACCTAAACTCTGGGAGGTCTGAATTTGAGTATTGGAGTAAGGGTTGGTATTGGGATGGATATTCTCGATTAGGCGAATATGTGGAATAATGTTGTCTTCTAACAGCATTGGTGAATGATTGTTCTAGGGAGAGAGATGATCTTGTATATAAAATTAATAATTTAGCTTGGCTATGCATAACTTAGATGCATATTTGAGTGCGAAGGTTGATGCATGTAACGCTCAACAATTTAATGATGAGTTGTCTGAAGCCAAGAAAAATCTTCTAGACCAAATTGAGGAGCTAAAACGAGAATACCAATCATTAGACCATATTTTTCTTAAGGATACCAATGTTGAGAAGAGTGATCTAGAGTCATATGAGGGCGTAGATAACATTACTTTGGAAGACTTGAGTGTGTGTAAATATCGAGATGCAAATAGTAGTAAAATTCATGAGTTAGGGCGCATAAGACCTCATTCCAATCATTTTTTCACATTGTATTTAGATAGTAAGATAGTAATCGAGCCATCTAAGCCAATGAGGGGATCAAATAGTGAGGATGAGAGTGCCTATATTCTTGAATTTGTTGTACCAAAAAGCAAAAATTATATTTCTCATCTAAAGGCCAAGAAGTGCAGAGTGAAAAAATTATTACTTGGTCTGGTTATCATTGTAGCCCCATCACTAAAGCATAGTCGCAGACTGAATTCCATATTAGGGGTACAATTCATAAGTTCGAGGTGGAGGAAAAAGTGGTTCACGTCGTGCCGCGACATTAAATTAGGCGCTTGTTGGGAGGCAACCCAGCTCTATATTTTCTTTTTATTTTTGATTTTTTTTCTTCTTATTGTATTATTTTTATAGTGTTGTTTTAATTTGAGCATAGGGAGCAAAGCCATAGGAAGTGTGCTAAAGTGAGCCATGTGGTTGGAACTAAGTGTGGGGTGCCCGCACAAAGGATCGTACCTGGGAGAAGTCTGAGTATCCAGTGAGCTGCTAATACTTCGGCCTTTGGCCTACCAGGGAGTCTGTTTTACCCTCTTATTATTTTCAGTGTGCATTGAGGACATTGCACAATTTTAAGTGTGAGGTGAGGAGATTGTCTGGGTGATTTTTTGTGCTATATTAGCTTAGTTATAATACTCATTCTTAGTGTAATAATTTTTGTTTACCAAAAAAAAAAGAACAAAAAAAATCAAAAAATTCGGACTTTTCCAGAGATGGATTTCGTGGACAGTTTTCTTGAGGGGTTAAGGTCCAATAAAAAAATGAAAAAAAAGGTGAAAAATAGAAAAATCCAGAAATATGTCTTTTATCTTTTTTAGATAGCAATAATCCCCGTGGTTTTTCTTTGAGCATCGGTTCTTTTCCATGGGATGTAGTTTGAACCGGGTAGTAGTTTTTTTATATTTTTTTAGACTAGATTAGGTCTTTAGGAAATAAAAGGAGGAAGGGTGATGAACTTAGGTTCCTTTGACTTGTTTGATAGTAGCATATTTAAGCTTTGGCATATGGAGTATCTTCCCAATGTTTTGAAATTTTTCATGATGCCTTGACGAAATTGAATAGCATGTTCTGTGGCGCCTATATCTCGTTTACATGACTTATGTTCACTTTGTGCTTAATGCTTAATATCTTGTGGCTTCGTGAATACTTGCATTATTAGAAAGTCGGAATGGGATCGTCCATAGTGGGTCATATGCCATATGTGGTGAGGTTTTTGTGTAGTCTATGTATTGTACTTGTGTCTAGAACTTGCCCGGTATGTGAGTTGAAGCGAAATTTGAGGTGATGCTCGGTTTCAAAAATAATTTTAGGCTTCCTTTGATCTTTTTGAGCTTATTGCTTATCACAAATAAAATTTATCCCTAATTAACCTTTTTGAGCCTATAGACTTTTATTTAGAACTCACATTACAAGCATAAACCCTTTTTTTATTCTCAATTGACATTGTTTTGATCCTTGTACTTCTTAAAGCACTTTAATTGTGAGATGAGTGATAAAAGAAGTAAGAAGGAACTAAGTGTGGGGTGACTTTTGAGTGGAATCAATGAAAGAAATAAAGGTGCACTTGTTTTATAAAATAATACACCACAAGCGGAAATTGAAAAAAAAATATACGTTGAAAAAAAGAGAGAATAATCTGGAAAAACGAGAAAAAATAGAGATGAATATATTGTTGTCTTGTTCTTGCTAATGGGTGTGAATTAAAGTAGTGCTAAAAGAAGAATAAAATATTTTTGGGGGTAATATTCTTTGTGAAAGTGAAGTGGATTGAAAAATTTGCGTTTAAAGTTGATTATGTGATCTGTTAAAGTGTTTATGAGGGTTAGTCACTATTCTTATATATATCATACCCGTCCCTTAGCCTACATTACAACCACAAAAAAAGTCCTAATTAATTTTAGATCGAGTGGGTCTACATTAGTATAGATTTATATTATGGGCAAACATATGGTATCAATTGCATGCACGTGACTTCTTTGTGAGGGTGAGATATTTTCTTTGATATATATATGAGTCCTTAAATTATATGAGATCATGAGATTTGAATGAGTGGATCCAACTTACTCTCTTGTTCCTGTTGAGAGGGCACATGGTTTCACGAGGGATAGGTAACATTATTAGAGTTCTCTCTATGATATTGGGTGTTCAAGCCATGAGTGCATTGTGACATTGAGTTATTTTTTTAGGCTAGGATTGTTATGAGTATGTTTTCTTTGTTTGAATATTTTTGAAATTGGCATAAAAAAAGGAAAATGTATGTGATTGCATATGCAAGGGGCTAATTGTTGGTATCAACCAAAGTCATGGGTGCTTAAGCTTAATTTAAATGTGTGGCTTAATATCGATAAGCTTAATTTTATTCGATCGGTTGTGGGTTGATTCTACTTTGCTCGAGGACGAACAAAGGTTTAAGTGTGGGGTGGTGATGTTGGGCATATTTCTATATGTTTTGATGTTACTTTACCCATGTTTTAATCGCTTTTTCTTTCTATTTGGTGTTTAAAATGCCCAACATGGTCTAATTATTGGTTTTATGACTAATGGAGTTGTGTGTGATGATTTATGGTATTTCGAATGCAAAAATATGAAGAAAAGATTCTCCAACTAGAGGAGAAGAGGTTGGATGCGTCGCATCCAACCTTGGAAGGAATGGTACTTGGTGCACCCCTTAGCAGTGAAGTTGGCCCATAGCATACGTACCTTGGCAAAGCTGAGATGGAGGAACAAAGGGTGGATGCGAAACATCCCCATAGCATGCGAAGCTGAGAAGCGGAGGACGAGGTGGATGCGAAGCATCCACCTCAGCATCAATCCCTGAAGCTAATTCGGATTAGGATTAGGAGAACTTTGTTCCAAGACTTTTGTATGCAATATATAGGCCAAAAATGCCCCTTTTAGGGCATCTAACATACTTTTGACCTAGGGAGAGCATAGAGCTGCCGTAGAGGCCGGGTTTCATCTTTCTTCCACCAAACTTTGTAAATTTTATGTTTCTTTGTATGATTGTTGTTTGGCTACCATGTCTATGTGGAGCTAAACTTCACGTTCTAGGTTGTGGTTCTTTCATGACTATTGTTATTCAGATATTGATTTTGATTTCTTAGTTTATCATATTAGTTTATTTATTCAATCCTGCACTTAATTATTTGATTGTTTGATCACCAATTGAATACTATCTACGAATCTAGAATTGAACTCGAAAGTGAGAATTCTAGATTACATATAGGATTGAGTAGAGCAAGTTCTTAAACATGGGCATCAGGCAACAAATTCCTGGTTAGGATAAACATATACATAATTGCCTTGCTTGGTTGATTTGCAGGAATTATAAATGTGTACTTATTGATTCTAACTCCATAGACATATAGGTATTAGGTTAGCTTGAATAGGAAAGTAAGAACTTGATAGATTCTTATGAGCAATATTAACACTGTTTAACCATTAAACTAGATAAATTAGTTAGTCAATTCAATTGAAGAATACAATAGGAATATTAGATAGCCCATAACCCTAGATCGTTTTCATCATATTGATAACATAAAAATCTATTCTTCCTCTGTTCAAAGTTTATTATTTATTTTTATTTATTTTAATTAGTTTAGAACCAATACTTCTAGTTTTAATTCTTGTTTAGATAGTTAGGATAGTCTAATTTAGTTAATAGTTAATCACAAGTCCTCGTGAGTTAGACATCCGACTTTTAGTTACTTTATTACTTGACGACCGCGTATACTTGCGTGTGCGTTTTGCCGCAATAGGTTAAAATAATTTGAGCTCCCATTAGTCCCTAAATAGGTCCATCTCTCGTACGCATGATGCATATCATGTCCGTTCAACCAATATAATGCATGAAAATGTTCCAAATGTATTCACTAAGCTATTTTCTTTTTTCTATTCTTTTGTATATATAAAACGAGAACTTTTATTTTATGTCTCATACAACTGACACTAGTTGTATGAGGTTTCTTTTTGTCTCACAAAATTGTGTACCCCAATCTTATACTTCTGGTCCACAAAAATTAGGGTCCACGGAACTGTAAGACAAAAAGTTGCCTCATACAACTAGTGTAAATTGTATGAGACACAAAATAAAATTTTCATATAAAACTTAGTGAAGTATTTAAGAGCGTGGCAGTTTTCTGATAACATGTGTACGCTAGGAAGCCTATAATTTTAGCTTTTGTACTATGATTGCATATTGGGGATAGATAAATAACAACTACTACTATAATGGGAGTGCTATTAATCCAAACTTTAAGGAACGAAATCTTTGATATCGACGCCTCAGGTAAACGGGTGACAATGAGACAGCTCTGCCTGTTTGCGCGGATCTATCTTATAGGGTAGGGATAGTATGCCCATGCACACTTCTCTGCAAAAACTTTTAATAAGTTTTTTGATATATGTGACAAAAACGGTCATATATAAAAAGTGGGAGCCAAATTACACAAACGACGCGTGAGTTCGTGTCCGGAACCCACTTGTTATTTATTTGGATTCAAAATATATAAATAAGTGTAAAAACAAGAAGTTACTTGTGACGACCCGGCCCGTCGTCACGTAAGTTACCGCTCCGTTTCCCTCATATTATGTTGCTCTATGTTTCAGTATCAGTATTTGAGTTGATCGGATAGAATCGAATTGGTTTAAGTTGGAAATGAGACACTTAGCCTCTTAGAAGGAAGCTTGTTTTGGAAAAGTCAACCGGAAGTTGACTATATAGTTAGAGGGCTGGGATGTGAATTCTGGTTATTTGGTTAGCTTCGGGGGATGATTTGTGACTTAGGAGTGCGATCGAAATTTATTTTGGAGGCTCGGTGTAGAATTAGGCTTGAATTGGCGAAGTTGGCATTTTGACGATATCCGGTTGATAGGTGAGATTTTGATCCGAGGGTCGGAATGGAATACCGAGAGATACAGTAGCTCCGTTAGGTAATTTTGGATATGTCTGCAAAGTTTCAGGCCATTCGGAGGTGGTTAGGTCGGGTTTTTGATCGAATGTGCAATTCGGAAGTCTTTAAGAAACTTAGGCTTTGATTTGATGAAAATTGAGGATTTTGATGTTAACGATAGTATTTTGATGATTTGAGCAAGTTTGGATAGGGTATTAGATCATATCTGTGCTTTTGGTTGAGGTCCCGGGTGCCTCGGGGTGAGATCGGGAGTTAAAACGAGAAGTTTTTGAGTTTGGCTTCAGGTTTGTATTGCTGGTTCTGTCATTTCCGCATCTGCGGAAAAGGGACCGCATAAGCGGTTCCGCAGATGCGGCTAAGGGATCGCAGAAGCGGTTCTCTGGGGAGGCTTGGCTTTCCGCATAAGCAGACAAGGCTTCGCATAAACGGTTCTGGACCGCATAAGTGGTCCCAGGTGAGTTAAGTGAGACCGCATAAGCGGTCGTTTGGTCGCAAACGCGGTGACCGCAGGTGCGGTATAATAACCGCAGAAGCGGAAGTCGGTCTGGGTTAAGTGAACAGTGGTTCACGATTTTGAAAGAGAAGAGAAATATTTTGGACTTCGACTTAGGCGGTTTCTTGGGCGATTTTGAAGAGAATTCGAAGGGGTTTCATCAGGTATGAATTATTAGACTCGGAATATGTTATTATAGCGTAAAAATATGAATTAACACTGAAATTCGAGGAATTAGAAGGTAAAAATGGAGGTTACGTCTTGGAACTTAAGAGAGTTTAAATTTGAGTTTTGAAAGGGAAATTGAACCCCGATTTTGGTAAATTTGATATGTATAGACTCGTGGCGAGACGAGGAATTCGGTGATGTAAATTTCGTAATTTTTTTAGAAGTGGGCCCGGGGCTCGGGTTTTGCCAACTTCGATATTTTTGGTATTTTTCGAGTTCTTTTGATTGGGTTATGTTTCTTTAGCCTATTATAATGTATTCATTGTAGTTTTAGCCAGATTCGACGTACGAGAAAGTGGATTTGAGAGGAAAAGGCATAGCGGACTAGTCTTGTGGCCGGTTTGAGGTGAGTAATAGATGTAGATGATGACCTGAGGGTTTGAAACCCCGGTATATCACACTGTGACGCTATATTGAGGCGAGACACGTACTCTACGGCGGGTGCAGGGTCGTATGTGATTGGATACTATGGCTTAGTCCATCCGAGTGATGTTCATAATGTGTATTGACTAGAAATTGATTGGTAAACATCCTACTTGGATAGCTATGACCATATTTGGGCTGTGTGTCGATTATTTGGATCCCTTAGGGATTATTATCATTGTTTCCATGATGCCTTGCATGTTTTCATGATATCAGTCCTGAGTTAAACACTGTCTCGAAGTGATTAATAAATTTCCCAGGTTTTAAACACTTAATCTATAATTCATAATAATTGGAACTGAAAATGATAAACTTGACTGTGCCTGTGTGGCTTACATGCATATATCTAGACTGAGTGTGGATCGGGATGCACGCCGCATCAAATGCTACGATGATATTGTGCTTGGGCTGTAGGAGCCCATCCGGAGTCTAAACCCCCACAATGAGCGCAGGTACCCAAATAGATCGGGCTATACGCTGCAGCGGTCATGTGCATTGCATTGCATTCATGTTTTGATGCTTATGTGATCTAGCTGTTTCTGTTTTGTTGCCATTTCACCGTTAACTATGCTAAATTGTTAGTGTTAGCTTTACTTTGTGGTATTTTCGGGATTTCTTACTTTCAGTCATTATATATATCTATTACCATTGAGTTGGAAGTACTCACTTTACTCCATGCACCATGTGTGCAGATTCAGGTGTCTCGGGAGCATAGTTGAGCTATTTGATGTTTTTCAGAGCTTCTCAGGAGTTGTCGAGGTAGCTGCCTGACATTCGCAGGACCCGACTCCTCCCATATCCCCTTATTATTTCCGCATTTTAGAACATCAGCATTACTGAGAATTTATTTTTTTGTTATCCTAGAGGCTCTAGACTCATGACCCCAGGTCTTTGGGAGATGTTGGTTATGTCAGTATTTCATACTGTCCATATCTAAATTATTTGGTTAATAGACTTGTTAAACTATTAATTTAAATGCTACAAATTGGTAATGGGATGTGTGATTGGGTTGTGAGTATTAATCGGTCGGGCTTGCCTAGCAATTGTGTTGGGCGCCATCACGACCGGGATTGGGGTCGTGACAAGTTGGTCTTAGAGCCTAGGTTACTAGGCCTCATGAGTCATGAGCCCGTTAGTAGTGTCTCGTGGATCGGTACGGAGACGTCTGTATTTATCCTCGAGAGGCTGCAGAACCTTTAGGAAACACTTCATATTCTTGAACTCTTGTCGTGTGGCTTTGTTGTTCTGAGACCTAAACTTTTGTATTCTATTCTCTTGTAGATGGCGAGAACCCGTACTACCGGACGTGACGGACGACCACCATTGCCACCCGCTAGAGGCCGTGGTCGTGGTTGTGGTCGAGGCAGACCAGTGAGAGCAGCACCTGCAGATCCACCAGCTGCCCAGATTCCGGACCAGCCTCCAGCTGTAGATGCTCCAGCAGCACCTGTTCAGGCACCGATAGTGCCCTTTGTGATTCTTGGTCTTCAGGAGGCTTTAGCTTAAGCGTGTCTAACGGGTGGGCCGGGCCGGGCCGGGTCCGAATTTTTTTGACCCGTACGGGTCCGGTTCCGGGCCAGTTACGGGTTAGATTTTAACGGGTTTAACGGGTTCGGGTTAATTCGGGTAAAAATTGAACCATAAGGGTTACGGGTTGAGGGGGCCGGGCCGGGCCGGGCCGGGTTTAGTGTATTTTTAATTTTTTTTTTGAAATTTTATATAACTATTGTAAGTTATATTAATACTTTGTATTATTTTAAAGAATACAAGGAAGTTGAGAAAAAACTACACTTATAAATTGCAAGTACTACATTTATTTCAAAATTAAAGTTTGCATTTAAAAAGTAAATTAAAAAAAAATAGTAAAACTAATTTTTCATCCATAATAAATTAATAATACTTCAAAATTTTAAATTAATCTAACAAACTAAAACATTAAGCATAAATACGTCTAATAATTTTAAAAGTGTCTTAAAATCTTAAAATAACACATATATAGCGTATTTTAAAAATAATACTTTACCATCATATTCTATGATTTGAGCATTTATATTT
>MU758963.1:17601-37818 GCA_026770625.1 Nicotiana glauca | reverse complement strand
TTGGTTCAGGGAGACATGACTGTGACCCAGTATGAGTTGAGATTTACGCAGCTAGCTCGGCATGCTACTTGGATGATCCCAACAGATCGGGAGAGGATTAGGAGGTTTGTGGATGGTCTTAACTATCCAGTCCGCATTTTGATGACGAGAGAGAGGGTTGTGGCCGCCTCGTTTGAGGAGGTAGTTGATATGGCTAGACAAATTGAAACAGATCGCCGTCAGGAGCGTGAGGAGAGGGAGGCCAAGAGGCCTCGAGGTTCAGGTGGCTTCAGTGGTGCTCCGTCTAGGGGCCAGTTCCAGCGTGGCAGAGATCATTCCTTCAAACCTCCTCAGTCAGGTCGTACAGAGTCCAGTGGGGATTCTTCAGGCCGTGGTCATCAGGGAGTTCAGCAGGGCCAGTCTTCACTTAGTGCCCTTCCAGCTCAGAGCTCTACTCCTATTTCTTCAGCCCAGGGTTCTTCAGCAGCGAGGGGTTCTCTTCAGTCCCCTTCTCCAGCACCGGGTAGATGTTATGAGTGCGGTGAGTTTGGCCATATGAGGAGATAGTGTCCTCGGCTTCGTGGTGGTCGGTCTCAGCAGAGGGATCAGCCTTCCTCATCTACTCCATCTACTTCAACACCATCCCAGTCAGGTAGGGGTGGGGGTCAAACAACTAGGGGCCGCCCTAGGGGTGGAGATCGACCTAGTGGTGGTCAAGCTCGGTTCTATGCTATCCCATACAGGAGGGACGTCATTGCATCAGATGCTGTTATCATAGGTATTATCTCAGTCTGCCAGAGGGATGCTTCTGTTTTATTTTATCCCGGGTCTACATACTCTTATGTGTCTTCATATTTTGCCCATCATCTGGGTACGACCCGTGGTTGTCTTTCCTTACCTGTGCATGTATCTACCCCGGTGGGTGATACTATTATTGTAGATCATGTATATCGATCTTGTCTGGTGACTATTGGAGGTCTGGAGACCCGAGTTGACTTGTTATTGTTGGGCATGGTAGATTTTGATGTGATTCTAGGTATAGATTGGCTATCTCTGTACCATGTTATTCTGGATTGTCATGCCAAGACAGTCACGTTGGCTATTCCGGGTGTTCCGAGAATTGAGTGGCGAGGTTCGACCGATTATGTTCCCAGCAGGGTGATCTCTTTCCTAAAGGCCCAGCGGATGGTTGGGAAGGGTTGTCTATCGTACTTGGCTTTTGTGAGAGATGTTGGAGCTGAGACTCCTAGTCTTGATTCTGTGCCCGTTGTGAGGGATTTCCCTGATGTGTTTCCAGCAGACCTGTCGGGCATGCCGCCGGACAGGGACATTGATTTCAGTATTGACCTGGTGCCGGGCACTCAGCCCATCTCTATTCCTCCCTATCGTATGGCACCAGCTGAGTTAAAGAAATTGAAGGAGCAGCTTCAGGAACTCCTAGATAAGGGGTTCATTCGCCCGAGTGTGTCACCGTGGGGTGCACTGGTCTTATTTGTGAAGAAGAAGGATGGCACGATAAGTATGTGCATTGACTACAGACAGTTGAACAAGGTGACAGTGAAGAACAAGTATCCACTACCCCGTATTGAGGATCTGTTTGACCAGCTTCAGGGGGCAAAGTTATTCTCTAAGATTGATCTCCGTTCAGGCTATCACCAGTTGAAGATTAGGGATTCAGACATTATGAAGACAGCTTTCAGGACGAGATATGGGCACTATGAGTTTCTAGTTATGTCATTCGGCCTGACTAATGCCCCAGCTGCGTTCATGCACTTGATGAACAGTGTATTTCGACCGTATCTGGATTCATTTGTGATTGTGTTTATTGATGATATCCTGGTGTACTTGCATAGCCAGGAGGAGCACGCGCAGCATTTAAGGGTGGTGTTGCAGCGACTGAGAGAGGAGAAGCTCTACGCAAAGTTCTCTAAGTGTGAGTTCTGGCTTAGTTCTGTGGCTTTTTTGGGACACGTGGTGTCCAGTGATGGTATTCAGGTTGATCCAAAGAAGATTGAGACGGTGCAGAGTTGGCCTAGACCATCCTCAGCCAGTGAGATTTGGAGTTTCCTCGGGTTAGCAGGGTATTATCGACGGTTTCTCCAGGGTTTTTCATCTATTGCCTCGCCCTTGATAAAGTTGATGCAGAAGAATGCTCCATTTGTATGGTCAGACGAGTGCGAGGAGAGCTTTCAGAAGCTCAAGAAAGCTTTGACCACATCTCCAGTGTTAGTGTTGCCATCAGCTTTAGGTTCTTACACCATGTATTGTGATGCTTCGAGAGTTGGGATCGAATGTGTATTGATACAGGAGGGTAGAGTTATTGCATATGTTTCTCATCAGTTGAAGCCTCATGAGAAGAACTAACCCGTACATGATTTGGAGTTGGCTGCTATAGTTCATGCTTTGAAGATTTGGAGGCACTACTTATATGGCGTATCTTGTAATGTATATACTGATCATCGCAACCTTCAGCATTTGTTCAAACAGAAGGATCTTAATTTGAGGCAGCGGAGGTGGCTCGAGTTGCTCAAGAACTATGATATTACCATTTTGTATCACCCGGGGAAGGCCAATGTAGTGGCCGATGCGTTGAGCCGAAAGGCGGTTAGTATGGATAGTTTGGCATACATTCCAGTTGGGGAGAGGCCCTTTGCAGTTGATGTCCAGGCTTTGGACAATCGGATGGTGAGATTAGATATTTCTGAGCCTAGCCGGGTGTTGGCTTGTGTGGTATCTCGTTCTTCCTTGTATGATCGCATTAGAGAGCGCCAGTATGATGATCCACATTTGCTTGTCCTTAAGGACAGAGTTCAGCATGATGATGCCAGGGATGTGACTATTGATAGTGATGGTGTGTTGAGGATGTAGGGCCGTATTTGCGTGCCCAATGTGGATGGGCTTCGGGAGTTGATACCGGAGGAGGCCCACAACTCACGGTATTTTATTCATCCAGGTGCCGTGAAGATGTATCAGGATTAGAGACAGCATTACTGGTGGAGGAGAATGTAGAAAGATATTGTGAGTTATGTAGCTCGGTGTCTCAACTGTCAGCAGGTCAAGTATGAGCATCAGAGGCCCGATGGTGTACTTCAGCGGATGAATATTCCAGAGTGGAAATGGGAGAGGATTACTATGGATTTTGTGAGTGGTCTCCCTCGTACCTCGAAGAAGTTTGATTCGATTTGGGTGATTGTGGATAGGCTGACCAAGTCCGCGCACTTCATTCCGGTGTGTACTACCTATTCCTCGGAGCGGTTGGCAGAGATTTTCATCCAGGAGATTGTACGGTTGCATGGGGTCCCAGTTTCCATTATATCAGACAGGGGTACTCAGTTTACTTCTCAGTTCTGGAGGACTTTTCAGCGAGAGTTGGACACCCAGGTAGAGTTGAGCACATCGTTTCATCCTCAGACGGACGGGCAGTCCCAGCGTACCATTCAGATATTGGAGGACATGTAACGTGCCTGTGTTATTGACTTTGGAGGCTCTTGGGCTGATTTCTTGCCACTTGCAGAGTTTGCTTACAACAACAGCTATCAGTCCAGCATTCAGATGGCACCGTATGAGGCCTTATATGGGAGACGGTATAGATCTCGGATTGGTTGGTTTGACCCCGGCGAGGCTAGGTTGTTGGGGACAGAGTTGTTCCAGGATGCCTTAGATAAGGTGAAAGTGATCCAGGAGAGACTTCGTACAGCTCAGTCGCGTCAGAAGAGTTATGCGGACCGGAAGGTTCGAGATGTATCGTATATGGTGGGCGAGAAGGTCTTGTTGAAGGTTTCGCCTATGAAGGGCGTTATGAGATTTGGAAAGAAAGGGAAGTTGAATCCGCGGTTCATTGGCCCTTTTGAGATACTTAGGAGGATTGGGGGGGTGGCCTATATGCTTGCTTTGCCACCCAGCCTATCTGGAGTTCATCCGATATTTCATTCCTATCTGGAGTTCATCCGGTATTTCATGTATCTATGCTCCGGAAGTATGTTGGGGACCCGTCTCATGTGTTAGACTTCAGTACAGTTCGGTTGGATGATGATTTGACCTATGATGTGGAGCCAGTGGCTATTTTGGGTCGTCAGGTTCGAAGGTTGAGATCGAAGGATATAGCTTCGGTGAAGGTTCAGTGGAGAGGTCTTCCCGTGGAGGAGGCTACTTGGGAGACCAAGCGGGAGATGCGGAGCAGATATCCTCACTTGTTTGAGACTCCAGGTATGTTTCTTGACCCGCTCGAGGACGAGCGTTTGTTTTAGTTGGGGAGGATGTGACGACCCGGCCCGTCGTCACGTGAGTTACCGCCCAGTTTCCCCCATATTATGTTGCTCTATGTTTCAGTATCAATATTTGAGTTGATCGGATAGAATTGAATTGGTTTTAGTTGGAAATGAGGCACTTAGCCTCTTAGAAGGAAGCTTGTTTTGGAAAAGTCAATCGAAAGTTGACTATATAGTTAGAGGGCTCGAATGTGAATTCCGGTGATTTGGTTAGCTTTGGGGGATGATTTGTGACTTAGGAGTGCGATCGGAATTTATTTTGGAGGCTCGGTGTAGAATTAGGCTTGAATTGGCGAAGTTGGCATTTTGGCGATATCCGGTTGATAGGTGAGATTTTGATCCGAGGGTCGGAACAGAATTCCGAGAGTTGCGCTCCGTTAGGTGATTTTGGATATGTGTGCAAAGTTTCAGGCCATTCGGAGGTGGTTAGGTCGGGTTTTTGATCGAATGTGCAATTCGGAAGTCTTTAAGAAACTTAGGCTTTGATTTGATGAAAATTGAGGATTTTGATGTTAACGATAGTGTTTTGATGATTCGAGCAAGTTTGGATAGGGTACTAGATCATGTCTGTGCTTTTGGTTGAGGTCCCGGGGGCCTCGTGGTGAGATCGGGAGTTAAAACGAGAAGTTTTTGAGTTTGGCTTCAGGTTTGTATTGCTGGTTCTATCATTTCCGCATCTGCGGAAAAGGGACCGCATTAGCGGTTCCGCAGATGCGGCTAAGGGGTCGCAGAAGCGGTTCTCTGGGGAGTCTTGGCTTTCCGCATAAGCGGACAAGGCTTCGCATAAGCGGTTCTGAACTGCATAAGCGGTCCCAGGTGAGTTAAGTGAGACCGCATAAGCGGTCGTTTGGTCGCAAACGCGGTGAGCGCAGGTGCGGTATAATAACCGCAGAAGCGAAAGTCGGGTCTGGGTTAAGTGAACAGTGGTTCACGATTTTGAAAGAGAAGAGAAATATTTTGGACTTCGACTTAGGCTGTTTCTTGGGCGATTTTGAAGAGAATTCGAAGGGGTTTCATCAGGTATGAATTATTAGACTCGGAATATGTTATTATAGCTTAAAAACATGAATTAATCACTGAAATTCGAGGAATTAGAGGATAAAAATGGAGGTTAGGGCTTGGAACTTAAGAGAGTTTAAATTTGGATTTTGAAAGGGCAATTGAACCACGATTTTGGTAAATTTGATATGTATAGACTCGTGGCGAGACGAAAAATTCGGTGATGTAAATTTCATAATTTTTTGAGAAGTGGGCCCGGGGCTCGGGTTTTGCCAACTTCGAGATTTTGGTATTTTTCGAGTTCTTTTGATTGGGTTATGTTTCTTTAGTCTATATGTATTCGTTGTGATTTTGGCCAGATTCAACGCGCGAGGAGGTGGATTTGAGAGGAAAAGGCATAGCGGACTAGTCTTGTGACCGGTTTGAGGTGAGTAATAGATGTAGATGATGACCTGAGGGTTTGAAACCCCGGTATATCACACTGTGATGCTATATTGAGGCGAGACACGTACTCTACGGCGAGTGCGGGGTCATATGTGATTGAAGACTATGGCTTAGTCCGTCCGAGTGATGTTCATAATGTGTATTGACAAGAAATTGATTGGTAAACATCCTACTTGGATTGCTATGAGCATATTTGGGTTGCATGCCGATTATTTGGATCCCTTAGGGATTATTATCATTGTTTCCATGATGCCTTGCATGTTTTCATGATATCAGTCCTGAGTTAAACACTATCTCGAAGTGATTAATAAATTTCCCAGGTTTTAAACACTTAATCTATAATTCCTATTAATTGGAACTGAAAATGATAAACTTGACTGTGCCTGTGAGGCTTACATGCATATATCTGGACTGAGTGTGGATCGGGATGTACGCTGCAGCGAATGCTACGATGATATTGCGCTTGGGCTGTAGGAGCCCCTCCGGAGTCTGAACCCCCCTCAGTGAGCGCGGGTATCCAAATGGATCGGGTTGTACGCTGCAGCGGTCATGTGCATTGCATTGAATTCATGCTTTGATGTTTATCTGATCTAGTTGTTTCTGTTTTGTTGCCATTTCACCGTTAACTATGCTAAATTGTTAGTGTTAGCTTTACTTTGTGGTATTTTCGGGATTTCTTACTTTCAGTCACTATATATGTCTATTACCACTGAGTTGGAAGTACTCACTTTACTCCCTGCACTATGTGTGCAGATTCAGGTGTCTCAGGAGCATAGTTGAGCTATTTGCTATTTTTCAGAGCTTCTCAGGAGTTGTCGAGGTAGCTGTCTGACGTTCGCAGGACCCGACTCCTCCTCTATCCCTTTATTATTTCCGCATTTTAGAATATCAGCATTACTGAGGATTTATTTTTTTGTTATCTTAGAGGCTTTAGACTCATGACACAGGTCTTTGGGAGATGTTAGTTATGTCAGTATTTCATACTGTCCCTATCTAAATTATTTGGTTAATAACTTGTTAAACTGTTCATTTAAATGCTATAAATTGGTAATGGGATGTGTGATTGGGTTGTGAGTATTAATCGGTCGGGCTTGCCTAGCAATTGTGTTGGGCGCCATCACGACCGGGATTGGGATCGTGACATTACTTTTCTATATATAACGCCAAAATACATTGCGCTATACCTTAACGGTAATTTTTGTTGTTAAGGTATAACATGGGTATTTTGGCGATATATATACTGACGATTTGACTGACAGGTATAGCGTATAGAAATTACGTGTTATACCTGTAACGCAAAAAAAATAGTGTGCTTTACCTGTTTGTGGTCCCACCAATAAGTTAACTGACATAACAATAAATTAAATGTATATATCGCGCATTCAAAGAGCGCTATACATCAAAAATTTCAGCCCCCCTGGGCTAGTCATTTCTTATATAATGGGGTTAGGATTTTAGGAAAATCCATTCAAAAAAAATTCTAACATCCATTCAAACTTTTCTTCTTGTTAAATTCTCAAGCATTTTTTCATAATATCTGAAGAGCGTAGAATAAGAGTTGCATTATATTGGGGGGAGGGGGAGGGGAGAGTGAGGTTGTGATGGAGAATAACTCTTTGAGGTACAATTTATTTCCACAGAGTCAACATTAAGTTACCACTTACAATGGAGTATGATAAATTGATATCGTTGTTAGGCAAAAAAAAAAATAAGTATGAGGAAACGTTCAGTGATACTTAAAGTAATTGGAAGATATCCGTATTCCGTCACCCCGCAAGAGGTTGCTTTTTACTCGGAGTTAAACATCGACGATGATGAAATTTTGAGCGATTTTCTGAGGACTCCGAATGAATACCGGAAATTTCTTATAATCAAAATGTTGGATATGTACGTCAAGGTCAAAGACGTTCCCAACAATGAGGTTGCCAGACAAGGTTCTGGATAACCCCCAGTCATCCGGTGGTTATTCTGGAGCAATTTTTGCCAGACAGGTACCGGATGAAAGAGTTTTCCTTGATTTAAACTTATCACCGCCTGCTTTACATAATTCACAAGACGAGTGGTAAGCTTCAATTTTCCTTTGTGTTACGATGTACATTTTTGTTGTATTGAATTTGTATTAACACTCATATATTTAACAGGGGGTACCGGCCGGATATGAATTTTATAAATTATGAACCCAAGCATAGTTTTGGTGTGCTTGATCATGGTGGTCCATCCGGGAGTCATCACCTAAATGAAAATGTCCATCATGGAATTTCATCACATTACGACTTGTAAGTGAAGTGATACAACTATATGGAAAGTATTTATTAATTTCAGTAGCTTATTATTTTGTTGATTGTGCAGTGAAAACGAGCTAGTTGAACCACATGTACTCACTCATTTGCCCGAAAACGACGTATTAAATCGGGATCTAGCAGATGCACAGAGTGAGGAAGAGAACAATGATTACGACAACAATGCTGATGAATCTACAGATGAGACACCCTTTTCTCGTGAGGATGGTGATGAGGAGGATGAGAAGGAAGGACATGATTTGACGAGAGAGTATGCTCCATCCCCTCCCCCAGACGAAGAATATTATGACCGAAAAATACAACTTTTCGATAGTATTTTTTATTTTTTATTCTGATAGATAATAACCCAATTAAAATCGAAATGAACCATCCTAATATAAATATGAATAAATTGAAATAATACTAAAATCGAATCCTTCCCTCAAAATGCACGTAACTTCTATTTTCGGAGTATTTTGCCTTTTAAAATTTTAATAATTTATCTCATTTACGTATGGGCACATATTGATCTCATATAGGAAAAGGCAACAACTAATATTTATTGCAAAAGTTTTATTTTTATATTCTTCAAAGTTCAAAGTATATGTGTAAAATATTAATATCTAAATAGCACAAAAAATAAAATCATGAATGATTCCCTTTGAATAAATTAAAAGCCATCTCCCATTGTGTTTCCGTAATAGTTGGATTTGTTAATTTCGGTAGCTAGCGGTTAGAATTAATTTTGGACTATAAAATATTGCAATTTGTGGGTGCCGACTGTCATTAACTTTTCCTGATAATAGTTCATTTCCTCTAGAAATTTTTATCTCATATAGCAAAGGTTAACATCTTATTTATTTTAAATAAATACCATTTAAAAAAATTATATTCTATAGATATCTTTTAAGATTTATAGCAAGATATTTAATTTTAGTTACATCCTAGCCCTAAGCCACTAAATACGCTAATCAGTTACACAATTTTATTTCTCTTTCTATTTTAATACATCTCATTCTCTTCCCTGTATCAAAATAAGCTCATGAATAAAGCTTTTCAAGTCGTCTCTTCCCACTTCAGTGTTTGAATGTTTCTGTCCAACCCAAAAATAGTTTAAATATAATTACCATCATTTATCAAACAGAAAGGAAAAATATAGGTTCCTGCAGAGTAATCTATTAAAGTTTGACGGAATTAGTTACAAGTCAGTCGTGGATTCCTACCATTATTTTACCAATTCCATTCTTCTCGAACAATAATGTCTGTCAACAGCCGTTATCCACGGTATCACATTCCGCTTTCCGGCAAGCTCATTTTCGTGCCGCCGCCGCCATTAAATCGCGTGAAAATTCACTGCCTTTGGATCCATCGGAGAGTGACAGTGATTCCGATGGCATAACGAGGAAGATTCGCCGAAAAATAGGGTTTGTTCTTAAATAAAGACGACGAGTTTGGGGCTGAGCAACTTAATTTTATGTTAATACTTTCAATGTATTTTCGTATATTTCATTGTATTCATTGTAATTCAATGTATCTCGTTATATTCCATGTATTTAATCGTATTCACTATTTTTTATTATATTTCAATGTATCTCGTTGTATTCTATGTATTTCATTGTATTCACGGTCTCGCTATAAGCCATGAATGTATTCATATATTTTTTTAATTAATATAATTTATGTATTCATATTATTATATAATTTTTCTGAAGATTGCTATATTTTTTAGGTATTTTTCGATTGAGAATTTTATTATAACTGAAAATACAAAATTTGTGTGTTATAATTGAGTTTGTTGAGTTATATTAGGAGTCTATTATGTTAATTGATTCACTTTCCCTTTTAAAAATAGTGTAATCCCCTGATTGAATACATTCGAATACAATAATCTGTCCAGCTATAATCTCATGTTTCACTCCATGAATACAATCGAATACAATAGAATACAATAACTGATTAGCTGGACTTCCCTGATTTACGCCTATTTTTGCTACTGTATTTATGAATACAATAGCTTAAATACATCAAATACATCTTATAACAACATAAAAAGTATCCATAATTCGTAATATAGCAAATAATATCTATAGAATTACTACTAAAAGATAGTGCTTTACGAAAATTTATTTTTCATTCGTGTTGGTCCTTGGCCCTCATCTCTTCTCCCTTTTCTTGCGTCTTTCTTTTTCCTCTTTTTTCTTCTATGTTATTTGCTACTAAATTCCTCTATCTTCTTTCTTTTTTTTAAATTTCTTTACGTTAGCCTTCATTTCGCTTTCTACAGTTATGTCTTATTTCATAAGCAATTTCTAAATGCTTAATTTTAAATTTTAGTTAATATATAGTTTCTCTCTTTTAGTGATACAATATTGATTTATATAATGGAATATAATTTGAGTTGTATGATTTATTAGTTTTTGAAAAACATGTTTTGAATAATAGAGGTTTTAAGTTGATTCTAGTAGATGGAAAAATTTTAAAATTTTGCTTTGAAAATAATTGTCATATAACTCAACAATTAAATTGAAAAATTTAACCCAACAGTATGATAATTAATCGAGTCAAACAAAATTTTTAATTAAGCTACTCTTTAAGAAAATTTTCTAATTGGAGGCATACATTCATAAAATATTATTTTTTTGTAATTTAATTCAAGAACATAATTAAATCAAGCTTAAAAAAGATGAAGTGAAATCGAACTTATTTGTCCTTTTTTTTTTAATAAATAAAAGACCTAATTATTGGATTAACCAAAAATTAACTGAATCATCCGTTCTTTCTATTTAGTCTTTGTGGCTGAATTATATAGATATTTAGAGAGAGTACATGTAACCTTCAAATCCTGGATCATGTTTTGATGCCATGTTAAATTGATCAACTTATCTAAAATCTAAAGTTGTTAGAGAACACACTTTTTGTTTGCTTGTCTATTTCTTCAACTTCAACTTCTTGATTTTGACTCTTGCGAATAGTACTCTTGCCAGCCCGCATAGTCAGTAAGTCACCATCGGTGAACTCCATTTTACAATGGCTTCTATTTATCTAGTTAACCATATGTTCCATACATTAATTTATCTCTCTCTACAAACTACATACTCTTTGATTCAAAATTGGACTAAAGAAACAAAAGGAGGGAAAAAAGAGAGAAGACGTTAGAAAGCATGCAAAAAATACATCAAGTATCAAGCTTGAGGAGCTTTTCATGCATTTTTACCTCTCCAGTTCTTGTTTGCAGAGAGGGCAGCAAGATATAATTCTAAGCCATTGGTCCACACATTTAAGATGAAATATATGAGAACAAGGCAATTCTCTGATCTCTTCTTTATCACCGTACTTTGCTAAGCATATACAACATTCCTGTTGTGACACAAAAATTTGTTTAGCCTTTGATTTTAACTTTTGTATACTAAAACTGTAATTACAAAAAGGTCACCTAAACGATATTATAGGTAAGTATCTATAAAAAAGTAAGATTTGTGATCTTAAAAATAAGTCAAATTATACAATAATAGCATAATTTTTTTTTACCTATAAGTGTATATAAGTTATAGTATTATCTTTGGACTTTGAGTTTAACGTTTATATATACATTAACAATTTAAAAGAATTTTTATACGATTAGATCCTCTAAAACATAACTAGGTCATCTTTTATGATAAGTTAAAATGCAGTTATTAAACTTTTTTACACTATCAGTATATAGATAAGTTAAATATTTAGACTTTGAGTTTTAACTTTATGCATTAATAGTGTAAAAGAAGCTTTGCCGGATTAGATTAGGTAAAAGATAACTATAAGTAACCATCTATTATAAATGATTTACTAGCTTAAAAATATAAGGCAAGCTACCTGCTTAAGTACAGTTACGTGTATAAAAAAGTTTACACGACTAAATCATCTAAAGAATATCTTGGTTGTTCATGAAAAATAGAATTAGTACGTAAGATCACTTACCACATTTTCATTTTTGGGTTGTTCCTTGTTTCCACATTCCTTGTACTTCCAACTGGGTAGATTGGAGAGTTGTTCATCAGAAGCCCCTCGATCTACGGATCCCATGTTCATATTGTAGCCTAAAAAGCTACTCAGAATTGGGACACAGCAGCACAGCAATAGAAACAAAAGGAAGGGGAAAGAGTAGGTGACAGCATTCCAAGCTAGCAGTGAAATGCAGAGCAAGTGAAGTTTAGGAGCACGATGGTAAGACAGAAAGCGCGATTCGAACACCCAAACATTTCCCATCACAAACCATATGGCAAAGTATAGCTCAACACCAGTCCTGAATTTCTCCATCACATGCAGTGCCCTATCATATTCGAGTTTTGGATGTTAGGCTATCCTTGGACAAAATAATATCAAAACTTCAAGATTAGAGACAGCTAAAAGGGACAGGAGACTACAGAAATAATGTATACTAATTAATCACCTGGATTCATCATGGCTTCTTTGTTGCTCCATGTCAGAATTATCTCTTTGTGGCCTCACATAGAATGCCCAGTAGCGCCAATAAAGCAACATGACACTAATAATACAGCCAAAGGCATATCCCAACACCCATATCCTCATTGGCCAAACTGGCTTCTCTTCCTTTGAAACAGCCAGTGTATATGAGGCCATAATTATTTGGACAATTAATGCAATGCATTCCATCATCATCCAAGTCATTGAATTGAAGGGATTTGATCCAAGATCAGATCTTGAGCCATTCTGGTAGTGGAAAACCCTTCTTAGGAAACTAAACCACCTTGCTCTTGATATTCTCATGGCCATTCTTATTAAGAATGAAGAATGGGAAATATTCCGAATAGACCTGTTTCTAGTTCCACCCACGCTAGAAATTCTTTCATCTCCTGCTGCTGGTGAAATAATTGGTGGGAAAGATACAATAATGCTCGAATGGCAAAACGACACTGGTGTAAGAAAGTATCGTGTATTCATCGTGGAATATTTAATATGGACCTGATCGATCTGTGTTATAATAGGTGACTGTTTATAATAAATATGATTTGATAACAAGAAAAAGATAGTAAATATAACTAATATGCTACTTTAACAATTAAAATTACAGTAATAGTGTAGGCATTCTTCCCACCGTCAGTGTATATAACTTAAATTCTTACCTATTGTCAACAGGGAGAAATTTCCAAGAACTTTCAACTTCTACGCATGCAAGTTATGTTTCGTTTTAGTAACTGCATGTACAAGACCTTGTGAGTGTGCACTGAATTCCCATGCTTGAAATGATCTAGCACCACTTAATTATTCAACCTATTTTATGGTCGAATTTCTGCGTCACAATTTATATATGCTGACAACTATTTTTGAAAAATAACCTCCAATGCCATATTTCAAGAGCTTCAACAGCAAGGATACCTGATAAATGAAGTGGTTGTACTATAAAAGTATGATAATAGTGAAAGAAAATAGATACAGAAAGATATATGGAAATAGGAATAAGGGAATGCTTAAGAAGAGAGAGGTGATGGGGTGGAACCAACTTGACAGGGGAATCTGTTCAAGTTGGGTTCAGATGGTGACCAAGAATCGAACAGCTTTACTTTGATTTCAAGTGAACTTTTATGAGATGGTGAGAACCATAAACATTTTGCCTAACTTCCTGTGACATTAATTTTCTTTTCTTTTTGTTTATTTAGGAAGCAAAGAAAACCTGAAAGTTTGTAGTTCTTCAAAAAATGGACATATTGTGATGATCCGATAGATCATCTAGAGTTTTATAACTTAATTCTGTGTTTCGAAGCCTCAAATATCTCATTTTAGCTTTCTTGATTTGCGTGCGCAGCCCGAATATTTTCCGGAAGGCTTATATGTTAAAAACTGATAAAATATGAAATTTTACCTTTAAGATTCATTTGAGTTGACTTCGGTCAATATTTTAAGTAAACGGACCGGATCTATATTTTAACGGTCCTGATAGGTCCGTATCGTAATTTGGGACTTAGGCGTGTGCCCGGAATCGAATTCGGAGGTCCCTAGCTCGAGTGATCGCATTTTGTTGAAAAATTAAACTTTGAAGACTTGATGAATCTAAAAGTTTGACCAATATTTGAATTTATTGATACCGGATCCATATTTTATTCCGGAATCTGGTATAGGTCCATTACTATATTTATGACTTGCCTGTCAAATTTGGTGATAAACGGAGTCGGTTTGACGTGATTCGGACGCAGGGTTGTTAAAATAACAATTCTAAAGTTCTCTTGAAAATCCATTTGATTTGGTGTCCGATTCATATTTTTAGGTGTTATTTTGGAAGATTTGATTGGGCGAGCAAGACCGTATGATATTTTTGGACTTGTGTACATATTTGGTTTAGAGTCCCGAGGGCCCGTGTGAGTTTCGGATAGGCTACGGAGTGAATTTGGACTTAGAAACATAGCTGGTGCATTTAGTTTGTGGTGTCTGCCGTAGATCTCGAATTTGCGAAGAAACCATCGCATTTGTGAGCCTACGCATGGCAGGGGATACTCGCATTTGCGAGGTAAAAGTTCGCATTTACGAACTTGTCATTTCTGCTTTTGCGAAGGAAGAGTCGCATTTGCGACTCAGCACCTTTTGTGATGATCTTTGCATTTGCGAAGAAAGGTCCGCATTTGCGAGGGCATCAGGATTCGCATTTGCGACCATTTTATTGCAAATGCGATTACTGGGATTCTGAGAGGAGTTTGCAATTGCAACCTCTTTTTCGCAATTGCGAACAGGATATCGCAATTGCGACATCTGCAACTGTGTAAAAGTTGAGTTAGACAGAATTTCTCTCATTTCTTCAAAATTTCAAACCTAGAGAACCCTATAGGCGATTTCCCAAGAGCCACCAATCTTTCATTACATTTCATAAGATTTCAACCTAAAATCTAATATTTTTCATGGTGAAAATTGGTGGTTTGGGTAGAATTAGGAATTTTTGTAAAATTGAGATTGAGACCTCAAATTGAGGTCGGATTTCAAAAGAAATTACATAACCAGGCTCGGAGGTGAATGGATAATCGGATTTTGGTCCAAATTTTGGGTTTGGACCTTTGGACCAAGCAAGCCTGTGAGTTGACTTTTTCAATAATGACCTAAATTGATTCTTTTGCAATCGTGGGTAGTTCCTAAGGCTTAATTTGATTCGTTTGTTTGGTAATTTTCAAGATTTTGTTGGTTCGGAAGCTTGTTTTAAAGTTGTGGTTGAGGCTTGAGTTGATCTTTGGAGCGAGGTAAGTGTGTGGTTAACCTTGATTTGAGGGAATTAGGTTCCCTTAGACTATGTGCTATGTGAATTTCATGTTTTGCGGCATATATGCAAGATGACAAGTACTTATACGCTGTCGAATTACTTGTTTTCCTGAATTTCCTGCTTTTCCTTAATTTTCCCCTTCACTACCTTAACTGTTATGTGCCCTAAATAACTTACATGCTTTAATTGCTACTTGTCAATGATTGTTTCTCTTGTTAAAATGTTACGATCTCTTTATATTTTCATGACTTGCTGCTATTTTCCCTAATTGACATATTTGTCCCTTCTAATTGTCATTTATTGGATTGTCTCGCCATGTAGTATTTCATACGTAGATTTCCAAGTTGGTTCAAGGTTTACTTCTTGTTCAGCTTTATATTCATCAGTTATGGTGGTTCTTATGATTTGAATTATTAATTTGATTGTGCTCATTGAGTATTTGGTATTGAAATGGTGGGATCGGGTTGCACGCCACAACAGACGAAATAAGGGTGGATTGATATTGTGGAATAAGGGTGAATTTATACTAATACAGTGGGATAAGGTTGTACGTCACAAAAGATGGAATAAGGGTGGATTGATACAGTGCAATAAGGGTAAAATGTGATACTGATATCTTTATATGGTAGGATTGGGTTACGCTGATCACGCCTGACTATGCCTTATAAAAAGGACTAAGCGGTCATTGCAAATATAATCCGGTTTACAAGTCCGGAGTCGAATCCCACAAAGAACTAAGGTTTAGCTACAGTTGTTCACTATCACCAAGAAGACAAGCTTGAACAATTTCTAACTTATAGATATTTAGATTCTTGTGTTTAACTAATTAATTAACTAACGAATTAAGATAGTAAATTAACAACTAACTATACTGAGGGTTAGAGAAAAGATTAAGGAGGTCTAGAGTTATGATTTTCCCTATTGTCGGAATCCTTCCCACTATATCTTCTATAATTTTTCCTAAGTATTCTCTATCGATCATGAGCACTCTTATTACCGTAAATATCTCCCGAGTAATTACAACAATTTACTAGACGCATTCTCCCGAGCTACGCTAGCTGGCTTTTAATATAGCTCACTTCAGATTGCACCCAAGGCTTCGTTATCCCTAGTCCCGCCTTTAAACCCTCGGTTATTAATCCCTCGTATACTTTGGGAGTGGTATTGTTCAACAATTACCTAAATATGCACACTCTCCCGAGTTATGCATACTAAATAGGTACAGCTAATTGAGATCTCTTCAATCAAACAGAATATAAACGTACTTGAACAAATAGAAAAAAGTTATGGCTCAATTATATAAAAACATAACAAGAATTTATCCTACAAAAGGTTCTATCAAAACTCTAGATAAGAAATTAGCTATTTATAATAGTATGTAAAACTACAATACTAAAAGTCATAACCAACAATGAAAAATAGGAAGAGGAAGGAAAAACTCGTAGAAGAATTCTCCGCCTTGCTCCTCGCGTATTCTTGCCTCCAAGGGTGTTGTCTAACCATAAAGTAGTGTCTCCCCCTTCTTTTTGCCGGCTTACTTCATTTAATATAGGGTTTAGGGCTTAAAATCCCGTATTTTGCACTTTGGTCCCTGAAATTTACGCTTCCTGCCGTGGTTACGCCAGGACCGCAGCCAGAGTGGCCTTCAGAATCTGCAGCAGTGTTCTGTCGTGGTCCTACCACGGTTATGCCCTGTTACATTTGGAATTTGAAAAAACATAAAACATGAAAGTTGTAGCCCTAGTTTTCCAACCCTATATTGTGGAGCCCAAATAGAATTCTGATCAAAACGTTATGTGCATTTTATTAGACAATGCACAATATGCCTACTCGAGTCTTCGTTTTGTTGTTTTATCATCCGTTGATCCCCGAATACGATCCCAACTTAATTTCTTGGGTTTTTACTCAGACTTGAAAGCTCCAAATCACTTGAATTCATTCTATAACATCGATATAGCTTGGAATCACTCATACAAGGCATAAAATACACCGTTAGTGTAAAACACTAGCAATTAAAGCACAAACTCAACTAAAGTGCAGTAAATTAGAGTGTAATGATCGACTAAAATACTTAATTATAGCCGATCATCAACACCCCACACTTAAACCATTGCTCGTCCTCGAGCAATCAAACTATACTTTTTATAGACACGACCTTTTGAAACAATTCTCCTAACTCATCACACCAAGAGTATTTAAAATAGACTCAGCACAAAAGCGTAACATCTTCACCTCAAGATTTGTCTCACAAGTACCACGCATTATTCACAACTCACCTACTTACTCTAACATAGAGATCACTGACATTACCTTTCCTTCATGAATCAAGTGCCCTCACACAACAAAAGAGGGTAGTTCCACATAATAAAATTTACGAACAATTAAGAACTCAAGATAGAAAGAATTCACTCACTCTCAGAAATAACATTCATATGCCACAAAAGATGCACTATAATCTTGCCCGTAGTGTACTACTCCGCTAATCAAGCTCATTCAATCTAGGATCAATTAGGACTTTATTTGGTTGTAATGTAGGCTACGGGACGGGTAGGATACATTTAAATATAAGAGTGACTACACCTCCCTAAGTACTTTAATACATATACTTTAACATTCAAATCTCATACTTATGTCAAACCATACTCCACTTCATATCAATGTATATTACCCCATACTTCTTTAAGCACGCTTACGTCAAGAGCCACCACTTATCAAAAAAAAAAAATTCCACAACAATCCAACTATTTTGTTTTCAATTCAAGTGACCCTTCCTTTTTCAAAACAGTGCACTTTTCTCCTTATTCAATTAGTTCCACTCAAAAGCCAAATCAACCACCCCACACTTTAATTTTTACAAAGTTCATAACAATTCAAGTGCTCATGAGAGGTGAAAAGGTTCAAATAGATGGTTAATTCAAACAAATGGGTAAGACTTGTAATGTGGTTGCCAAAGAAAAAGGATTATAGGCTCAAAGAGGTTAACTACGATACATAACAATTAGGTGGGTAAAATATACATATCCAGCTCAACAAAGAAACGCCTATATCACTTTCAAGATTGAACAAAACTACTATTTCGCTTTGTAAACACACATGTCAAGTTCTAGGCATCAAATGCAATGCACAAAATATAACAAATCCTTACACACACATGGCACATAACTCACTCAGGATTGGTTTCATAGACACTCTAGTCAAAGCAGTTAAGCAAAGTTAAGATCATACAATTTAAGGTACTTCTACAAGAGTCCAAAATTGAGCTTAAGCGTCACAACCAAAGTACTAAGTATTCTCAAGGCATAACAAAGTCAAGAGATATTGCTTCAATTCAAAATACAACACAATGGCTCCTATTCCTAAAAAAAATTAACTACACCTGGTTCAAACAAAACTCTTGGAAAAGAACCGTGGTTTAAAGAAAACCCAAGGGGTAATCGCTACACTCCCTAAGAAAAGAAAATCTTTTTGTTCTATTTTTTTTCTTTAGACTTAAATCCGTCAAGAAAATTTTCTAATAGATCCATCGTCGGGAAAAGTCCAATCCTCTTTTTTTTTCTTTCGTTTTTTGTAAAAAAAAAAACAATTCAATTAAACTAACACAACTAAAATAGCAAAAAAAATTATTCAATTAAATTAACACAACTAAAATAGAATAGAAAGTTACCCAGGCAATCTCCTCACCCCACACTTAAAATTGTGCATTGTCCCAAATGTACACCATACAAATAAGAGGGTAAAAGAAACTCCCTGGTAGGCCAAAGGCCGAAGCATTAACAGCTCATGGGGTACTCAGACTTCTCCCAAGCTTGGTCCTTTGTGCGGGTACCTCACACTTAGTTCCAACCATTTGGTTCGTTGTTGCATCCTTCCAATACCTTTGCTTTACATGCTCCTAGAAAATAAAAAATTGACACTACAAAAATAATACAATAAAAAAAATAAAAGAAAGCAATAAAGCTAGGTTGCCTTCCAACAAGCGCTTGATTTAATTTCGCGACACGACGTGAATCACTTTCCGCCTCCACTTTGAACTTATGAATCGGACTCCAAGTTTTGATTCTGCTCTATGATCATGCACCTGGGGTGGTGGAACGAATCTGGCTGGCCCAATAAAATAATATAGTATTCTGCACTTCTTGGCCTTTAGATGAGGTGTGTAATCCCGATTTTCTGGCAAGAAGAATTTCAGAATGTAAGCACTTTGTTCCTCATTCCTTGACTCCTCAAATGGCTCAGACGACTCTATTTCCATATCATCATCTAAACACAATGTGAAAAAATGCTTGCAGTGAGGACCAATACGCTCAACTACATGAACATTAGGACTGTCTACATTCTCAACACTAATGACAATAGAGTCAACTAAATATATATCCTCAATATCCTTTGTTGACTCTAGTATCTCTTCTACAACATCAAAATGTGACGACCCGACCTGTCGTCTCAGGTATTACCACCCTGTTTCCTCCATATTGTGTTGCTTTATATTTCATCATCGGCATTGGGTGCGTTAGAATTTAATTTGAGTGATTTTAATAAGAAATGAGACACTTAGTCTCTTTTAAGAAGACTTAAATTGGAAAAGTCAACCGAATGTTGAATTATGAGTAAGAGGGCTCGAAATTGAATTTCGATGATTCGGTTAGCTCCGGGTGATGATTTAAGGCTTAGGAGCGCAATCGGAAGTAATTTTGGAGGTCCGGTGAAGAAGTTAGCCTATTTTGGCGAAGTTAGTATTTTGGCGATTTTCGGTTGATAGGTGATATTTTGATCCGGGAGTCGGAATGGATTCTGAGAGTTGCAGTAGCTTCGTTAGGTTATTTTAGACTTGTCCCTAAAATTTCAGATCATTCAGACGTTGTTTGGTTGGGTTTCGGATCGAATGTGAGTTTTGGAAGAATTTGATAAACTTAGGCTTGAATCTATGGTGAATTAATGGTTTTAGCGTTGTTTGATGTGTTTTGATGATTAGAACAAGTTTGTATGATATTTTAGGAGGTGTTGATATTTT
>MU758958.1:84508-99779 GCA_026770625.1 Nicotiana glauca | reverse complement strand
TAAATAACTAATCCCGTTCCGACCGTCCTTTATTTGGAAAAACTCTTTTTACGCTTATAATATATATCCCTTTTGTCGGAGTATGTAAAGCGCCGTAAAAAAAGAGGTGTGACAATAGGTTGTCATCACAAGAAGGAAACGAGCTGACTTGGTCAGCCTATCTACAATTACTCAAACTGCGTCAAACTTCCACGGAGTCCGTGAGAGTCCTACAATGAAATACATAGTGATCTGCTCCCATTTCCACTCCGGAATCTCTAACTTCTGAATCAATCCACCGGCTGTTGATGCTCATACTTTACCTGATGGCAATTTAGACACCGGGCCACATATTTCACTATGTCCTTCTTTATTCTACATCACCAATAATGCTGCCTCAAGTCCTGATATATCTTCGTGGCACCCGCATGAATGGAGTACCATAAGTTGTGAGCCTCCTAAAGAATCAACTTACGCAATCCATCTACATTGGGCACACATAGCATGCCCTGCATCCTCAATGCACCATCATCTCCAATAGTGACCTCCTTAGCATTACCGTGCTGGATCGTGTCCTTAAGGATGAGTAGATGGGGGTCATTATACTGACGTTCCCTGATACAATCATAAAGAGACGACTTAGAAAGCACATAATCCAATACTCGACTCGGATCAGAAATATCCAATCTCACAAACTAGTTGGCTAAGGCCTGAACATCCAACGCCATGGGCCTTTCTAATGCTGGCAGATATGTTAAACTCCCCAAACTCTTTGCCCGGCGACTCAAAGCATCAGCCACCACATTGGCCTTCCCAGGCTGGTACAAAATGGTGATATCATATTCCTTAAGCGACTCTAACTACCTCATCTAATGCAAATTAAGATCCTTCTGCTTGAACATATGCTGCAAACTTTGGTGATCATTGTAGATTTCACAAGGGACACCGTATAAATAGTGCCTCCAAATCTTCAAGGCATGAAAAATAGCTGCTAGCTCAAGGTCGTGGACATGGTAATTCATTTCATGTACCTTAAGCTATCCTCCAACTCGCGATGCATTACAATAAACTGTATAAGACCTCGAACCTGAAGGTAATACCAATATTGGGGCTGTAGTCAAAGCTTTATTGAGCTTCTGAAAGCTCTCCTCACACTCCTCTGTCCATCTGAACGAAGCCCACTTCTAGGTCAGCGTGGTCATAGGAGCTGCAATAGATGAGAATATCTCAACAAATCAACGATAATACCCTGCCAAATCAAGAAATTCTGAATCTTTGTAGCTGAGAACGGTCTGGGCCAACTCTGCACTACCTCCACCTTTTTTGGATCCACCTTGATCCCTTCACTCGATACCACCTAACTCAAAAATGCCACTGAATCCAACCATAACTCACATTTCGAGAACTTTGCATATAATTTTTTTCTCTCCCAAGTCTAAAGCACAGTCCTTAGGTGTTGCTCATGATCCTCCCGACTCCGGGAGTACACCAGAATTTCATTAATAAAAACGATGAAGAATGTACCAAGATAAGGCAAAAATACATTGTACGTCAAATGCATAAATGCTACTGGGGCGTTGGTCATCCCAAGTGACATCACAAGGAACTCGTAATGACCACACTGAATCCTGAAAGTAGTCTTCGAGATATCTGGCTACCGAATCTTCAACTGATGATAACCTGAATATAAGTCAATCGTGGAAAACACTCGGGCATACACCCTGTAACTGATCAAATAGGTCATCAATACGAGGCAAAGGATACCAGTTCTTCATTGTAACTTTGTTCAACTGGCGATAATCAATGCACATATGCATAGAACTAGCCTTTTTCTTCACAAACAAGACAGGGGAATCATAAGGTGACATACTGGGCTGAATAAAACCCTTATTAAGCAATGCTTGAAATTGTTCCTTTAACTCCATCAATTCAAGAGGGGACATACAATAAGGAGGAGCGGAGATGGGCTGAGTGTCCAGCAACAAATCAATGCTAAAATCAATATCTCTATCGGAGGCATGCCTGAAATATCAGCTGGAAACACATCAGGGAAATCCCTTACTACTGGGACTGACTCAACTATAGGGGTATCGATACTAATATCTCTCACATAGGCTAGATATGCATCACACCCCTTCTCAACCATTCATTGAGATTTAAGAAATGAAATAACATTACTAGGAATGTAATCTAAGGTACCCCTTCACTCTAATGATGGTACACCTATAGCCAGCATCACGGTCTTTGTGTGACAATCATGAATAGCATAATGGGGATACAACCAGTCCATACCTAAATACTATGCTGAGCAATAGCAAATCGGCTCTGGTCTCAAAAACACTAAGAGTAATCAAATATGATAGATACACACGGTCAACAACAAGAGAATCCCCCCATAGGAGTAGACACATAAACATGGGAACTTAGAGAATCCTGAGATATACCCAAATGTGGGGCAAAATAAAAGGACGCATAGGAATAATGGAGCCTGGATCTAATAGAACCGATGCATCTCTATGACAGACCAGAACAATACTCGTAATGACATAATTAGAAGCAGCAACCTCTATACGAGTAGGAAGGGCATAATATCTGCCCTGGTCTCACCCTCTAGGGTGACTTCTACCTTCCCGACCTCCACCTCGAGCTGGCTGAGTAGGTGGAGTAGTAGATAGTGCTGGCATCAGGGCTTGAGAACCTTGTGGAGCACGCTATGACCGAGAAGTCTGTGGAGGCACACCCCTCCTAAGTCTGGGGAAATCCATCACCATATGGAGAGTGTCGCCACACTCAAAACAAGCTCTAGAAGGGCGATGGCTATTGTGGCTGGCTCGGGCCAAGTCTGTTGGATTGAATGTTAAAAGCACCTCGTGCAAGAGGCACATTAGATATTGGAGGTTTTGTGAGCACGTGATTTTTGCCCGAATAATAATATTCCTACAAAAGTCACAAATGGACTTTTCTTTTTAGTGTTTATTATTATAGGAATTTACAGTAATTGTTTGCATTTAGTTACATTTTAGTGCATATTTAACATTTAAAAATCATGGGAAATACCTTTAAAATGTCAAATTTCATGCATTGCATTTTTTTAGGTTGATACTTGCATTTTAGATTTAAGTTGCTAATTCATTGCATTATTTATTAAAAATTCAAAATATTGGTTATTATTACATTTTAGCTTTTAGTTGCAAATTAGTAATTTCCTTTCATTAGCTTTAAGTTATTTAGTTATTCTTATATTAAAAATAAATAATTAATGTAATTCTTCAAATTAGACTTTATTTTAGCAATTAAAATTAGTAAAGCTAAAAATTAAGAAAAGAGAATGAAAAGGAGCCCAATTTCGGACAGCTTTTAGCCCAAAACGCTCATTAATCGTAAAAATTATGTGGGGTAGCCACTATTTAAGTGGTATTTACTTTTTCTCCACCATTTTTAATGCTGAGCAAAACTAGCCACTAGTCTATTAAAATTAATATGAAAAGACAGAGTTACCCTTTTCCTTCTCTCTCGCGCTGTCTCTGTCACACACACCCTACCAAAAATCCGGCTACTTGTAGGAGATCATAGACATAAAACATGGTCAAGGGATGAAAAGAAGAAGCAAAGAGAATTACGTGAATTACCAACGCGTTGACCCAAAGGCTTAGCTAATAATCTTAGAGGAAGCAAACAGATGAAGCAGATATCACCAAATATAACGAAAAGAAAAGATAATCAAATGCAATTTGTACTTTTACCCACATCATCAACCTCTGATTCAACTACTAAGCATATAAACCAAAAAAATGTAGTCTAGAAGTTCTAAAGTTAAGTTCAAAAGTTAAGGACAGGTAGTCTGTCACGACCCGGATTTTCCGCCATTGGGATCGTGATGGCGCCTACTCGTGGTAGCTAGGCCAGCCAACTTATCTACCTTTTTCATTAACAAAAACCATTTTGTTGACAATTTATAGCATCAATAACAATAGTAATAATTACTGCAGAAGTCTAATTTATAAGTCTGAAACAAATACGGAGTAGTCAACAGTAACCTCTACCCAAGATTTAGTGTCATATACTCACGAACTACTAAGAATATACTAAATACAAGGGTCTGAAAGAAATATATAAGTTGTCTGTCTCGAAAACAATGAGGCAACAATCTAAAAAGGAACATAAAGAAGAGACGCCGGGCCTGCGGATGCCTGCAAGGCTACCTCAGTCTCGTGATAATGAAATCATGCTCTCGTACTAATGCTGCTGCTGCTCCTCAAAACCTGGACCTGTGCAAAAATGCACAGAAGTGTAGCATCAGCACAACTGACCCCATGTGCTGGTAAGTGTCAAGCCTAACCCCGGCGAAGTAGTGACGAGGCTAGACTGGACACCACATAAACCTGTGCAGTTATAAATATACAACGAAATATCGATACAAGGCAATTAACAACATGGGAAGGGAAACATGCTATGGGGAGATATAATATTAACAGCAATCCCAGGTAACAAAATTAAAATAGCTTAGATTCACAATGAATAAGGGATCAACACTCCATACAAATACATGGTATCAATAACTGTTGCGGCGTGCAACCCGCTACACAAATATCATTGTTGCGACGTGCAACCTGCTCCACAAATATCAATGTTGCGACGTGCAACCCGCCCTACAAATATCACTGTTGCGGCATGCAACCCGACCCATACCATTTTATCAGGTATCACTGTTGCAGCGCGCAACCCGACCCTCATATATCACTGTTGCGGCGTGCAACCCGATCCTCAATATCATTATTGTGGCATGCAACCCGACCCTCAATATTATTTAACAGTCTGGTTCCCCAAACAACAGTCACGATTAAGGGACATAACAATAAGCAAACATTTGACAAAAATCCCGGCAAGGGAAAAGAATCCAACAAGTTCAACCAAACGTCCCGGCAAGGGAATAATCAACAACGCTTTCTTTTTCTTCATTTTCTTATCTTATAATTCACTCTACCATTTTGAGCCAATGCTCCAAAGAATCCAGTCATTTCATATACTTTCAATATTCGTATCACAATTCGAGCCAATGCTCCCAGGAATCAAATAATTATTTTACTGTTCACATGTTATTCACAACATATAGAATTTTTCCAATCAACACGAAGTTCACAACCAAGTCATGGTAATCACATTATAAGGACTCACGGTCATGCTAGACACCAATGTATAGATACTCATCACCATGCCTATACATCATACTCGATCACATAGCAATTAGCAACAAGACTCAACTCCTATTCCCTCAAGCTAGGGTTAAACCAAACACTTACCTCAAAGCCTTAATATCCACTTAATCCTCAACTATTGCTTTACGTCACGGTTCCACCTCCAATTCGCTCGAATCTAGTCACAAATTGTTCAATTACTTTAATAAGCACTATATGAATCAATTTGAATGCATAAAAATAATTTTCCCAAGTTTTTCCCAAAAATTCCAAAAACATCCCCGGGCCAACGTGGTCAAAACCCGAGGTTCGGACCAAAACTTGGTTACCCATTCCCCTACGAACTCAAATATGTAATTTGTTTTTAAATCGGACCTCAAATCGAGGTCCAACTCCCCAATTTATAAAAAACCTAGGTTCTACCCAAAAATTCCAATTTCACCCATAAAAATTCTTGATTTCAAGTGGAAAACATGTTTAATGATGTTAAAGATTGAAAGAATCGAGTAAAAATCAACTTACAAGTGATTTGGGATGAAGTTTGCTCTTGAAAAATCGCCTATGGTGTTTGGGTTTTGAAAGAATGGTGAAAAGTGATGAAATTTCGACTAAGTATAAAAATTGCTGGGCTGCGGATATAGAAATTGCGAACATTGGTTCGCATTTGAGAACAATGTTTTCCTGGGAATTGCAACATCTGGGATCACATTTGCGAACTCAGGTTTGGCTGCCTAGGTTCGCATTTGCGAACGATTTATCGCATTTGCGATCAAGGCCATATCGCTTTTGCGAGCAAGGGCGTCCCATTTGCGACTACAGCCTATCATACCAGACTTCGCATTTGCATAGTATTTGTCGCAATTGCAATCTTGCCCGGCTTTCCCCTTCTTCGCATTTGCGATGGTGCATTCGCATTTGCGAAGCTCGCATTTGAGAGAAAATCTTCACAAATGCGAAGATACCAGAACTGAAAATACTAGGTTTTTAAAAATGAGAAAATGTAATCCGATGCCTATCCAAAACTCACCCGAGCCCTCGGTGCTCCAAGCCAAACATGTACACAACCTCAAAAACATCCTACAGACTTGCTCGCACAATCAAATCGCCAAAATAACATCATTTACATAGAATCAAGCCTCAAAACTCATGATTTTTCTTCTAAACTTCATAAACTTTCAAACTTGGAACTTATAGTCCGAAACACGTCAAACGACGTCCGATTTCGACCAAACTTCACAGAAAGCGCTTAAACAATATATAAGACTTGTACCGGGCGTCGGAACCAAAATACGAGCCCGATACCATAGTCCTTTAATCAATTTTCATTTCTATTTTCCTTAATAATTTCAGAAAAATAATTTCACGAAAAAATTCATATCTCGGGCTCTAGACCTCCGAATTTGACTCCGGGCACATGCTCGAGTCCCATATTTTTCTACGGACCTTTCGGGACCGTCCAATCTCGGGTCCGGGTCAGTTTACCAAAAATATTGACCAAAGTCAATTATAATCATATTAATATCAAAATTCTTCAAATTTTTCACAGAATTCACATATTTCAACATAAAAGCTTTCCGGCTACGCACCCGAACTATGCACGCAAATCGAGGCAAGTAAAAAATGAGGTTTTTAAGGCCTTGGGAGCATAGAATAGATGAGAAAATAGGTGACAACCCCTTTGGGTCGTCACATAGTCATTAACTACAGTTACAAGTTCTAAAGTTAAGGACAGGCAGTCCTTAACTTATAGTTACAAGTTCAAAAGTTAAGGACAGGCAGTCATTAACTTACAATTACAAGTTCAAAAGTTAAGGACAATACGTCTTTAACTTTGATTTCCAAGTTCAAAAGTTAAGGACAGAAAGTCCTTAACTTACAGTTACACATTCAAAAGTTAAGGATAAGCAGTCCTTAACTTACAGTTACAAGTTCAAAAGTTAAGAACTTATAGTCCTTAATTTTGACTTACAAGTTCAAAAGTTAAGGACAGACAGTCCTTAACTTACAGTTACACGTTCAAAAGTTAAGGACAATACGTCTCTAACTTTGATTTCCAAGTTCAAAAGTTAAGAACATGTAACCTTGAAGTCCTGAACTTAGAGTTCCAAGTTCAAAAGTTAAGGACGTGTAGTCCTGAAGTCCTGAACTTAGAGTTACAGGTTGAAAATTTAAGGACATGTAGTCTTGAAGTCCTGAACTTAGAGTTTCAAGTTCAAAAGTTAAGGACATATGGTCTTGAAGTCCTGAAGTTAAGGACATGAGCAGAAGGGTATTTTCGTCCGGGCAGTTAAAGTTTATTAAACCAGTGGCTAAAGACTAAAGACATTTAAAATATTGGCTTTAAAATAAAGGCATGAGCTGTTAGTGGCTATTTGTGCATATCACCCTCATTAATTCCACATTAGGCCAGCCTTAACCCGCGACCCGTCTGCCCAAACCGGCCTCACTTGCCCAAATACATGATACAAACAATACACCGAACCCTAAACCTAATCCTAAACGGCGCCTAACACTATTCATTGTCTTCTTCACCCCAAAATTGCTCTCAACTCGCGAGTTCACTCACACGGGCCCCATCTTCACCACGTCACCAAAGATTCTAACGGTTTTTGATAATTATCCTATTCCATGTGTTGGACTCGTTTGAAATTTTTGAAGAATAAATTCCGAAAATGGGGGTCGTGGATTGATTTTAGGATCAATCCACTCCTTCCATCTATTAGGATTCGTTATAAAAGAGATTTTCTTCCGGATTTCTTGTGAAAAAAGGAGAAACTTCAAGAGAGGGGTATATATACCAGGTCTGGTTTGAGGCTGAGAGAGGATTTTTTTGGCAGAGTCATTTGGAAAAATTAGGGTTCTAAGAAAGCTTCTCATCTTCTCTTTTGTTCATCTACAACCTTCTTTGTTTAATTCCAGTTACAATAGAAAAAACAAAAAAAATCATTTTATTTAGTTTAATAGCAGCATCTTTGTTTTCTTCATATTTAAATTTAGAAAATTTCACCTTTATTATGAGTTTGGATTGAGCTCGAGAGCTGAGGTGTGTTCATGGTTCTGTTCGATTTCTGCTTGATATTGTTGCTGCTTGTTTTGACCTTCATTTTTTGGGATCTCACTTGTATTTAACGTTCAAGCAAAGTTAATCGGAGGTGTTTACTGATTCAGGTTTATCTCTAATCACCCTTAATCTATCTTTGGCGTTGGATTGAAAAATATAATGAGAGCTTGGGTTTAGCTAGTTTAGAAACTGTTTAAATCTCTGTTTGTTGTAGATGTAATGTGATTGGAAGCAATTTGGTGACTGCTAACAATGTTCTGAAGCTACTCTGTGATTGCCTGCAATTTTCATGAACATCCCGTTTGTTTGGTTGATTTTAAACGTGAATGAGTTCTGAAATTATCTATCTTACGATCTGGAATGAATTTGCTTGGTTTTCTGTCTTGTCTTCCCTCTTGGTTGACTAGTGAGCACATCTGAGAACTTTCTTTTCTCGACTTAAATCTGTCGGCATCTTTAGTCATTTGTTTTGATTAGTTTGGTTATGTCTTTTATTTTTTTGAGTTTTTATCCAAGCTTTGAATGTACAAAACATCTGGCGTTTGAATTCTTCGGTCAAAAGGCTGGTAGAAGATTGGTTTTGGCATTTCAGTTTTATGAAGAATGTTAATTGTTTGGATATGGATTCCGTGTGCTCAAACTTTTCAAATCCTAAAATTGGTTAAGGATTTCTATTGAGTTCAAGGGAAAAAAATAAAAGTTTGATGAAATGTAACCACTGTTTTGCGACTTAACTCGAGTTGACTTTTGTCTTCAACGTGTTAATGTTTCAGGAATTTTTCTAATTTTTTGTCCCACAGATGTGTGTGATTTTAATAATGTGTGCTTGGAAGTATGTTGATTCAATTTGTGAATGGTTCACGTGAACCCCTATCTTGTTTGATTTGGCTCTGCGCTCGTGTGGACTATTTTTATTCTATGCCAATGCATTTATGTGGATTGATGGCATCAATTAGAGGATCTTCACTCTCCATCCCTTTGTGTAAATGTACAAAGGCACAAAATTTGGCTTGTATTTCATTTGGCATCAATCTCAGTTAGTTGAGGTTCTTGGAGTTAAGGAGCACATCCCCGTTTTCTACTTTTTTGTAAAATTTCAATTCTAATTTTGGTGGTGTGAGTCTTTACACATTGACTACATGTGTATTGGTTACTTTATTTAATGTTTTTATTTTCTTAATCTCATCTTTGTGTTATTGTTAAACCTTCAAGTTGTGGCCTATCGTGGCCGTTTGGCTAGTGTTTAAATGAAAAATGAGTCATGTAGTTGATTTGTAACTAATTTAACTCGGCTCGGGTCTCGTGGCTTATTTCCAAAGGTAAAATAGAATTTTGGTTTATATTGGCATAAGCTTGAGAATTTTTCTCATTTTATTGTCATTTTAATCTCTTTTTACCTCTATCTTCCGTAAATGATTTGGGTGTCTATAGTTGTATGTTTATTTCACTGATTAGTTGCCTTAGATATAAGATGATTTGAATGATTGTTAGATTGATGTATTGGCTTGTTTCCATATTGTGGCAGTAAGTTTCCTTTGGTTATGTTTGGATTGGTCTGGGTTGATAAGATTTAAGAAGCATTGAGCTTGAATACTACTTTAGGCCAACTTAATTAATTAAATACGTAGAAACAGAGTAATTGTTAGTGAGTGATGTAGACTCTGGTACCCAAAGTTTTATAACGTAAATGAAATAAAGGAGTGGAAAGAACAATTGTGAGCGAATGAAACGAGTCGCGAATTAATTCAAGACTCGTCGCCAAAAAGGAAAATCAAGGATGAAATAGACATGAAATAAATATATCAAATTTACAAAAGATAATTCCCACAAACACGCTAGTATGCTTTAGGTGAGATTAATAATAAATTATCATAGCTATGCATACGGTTCCCGTGACGTTGTTGTGACATATAATTTCCAAATTCGAGGGTATATTTATGTGACCCGACCACAACAACTAATAATGTTGATAAATTAAATACGTTGTTGATCATGGTCCCCGTGACACAATTCGCAGCAATGTGTACCAAATCAACAAGCGTATGACAATCGTGCCTTGTTCCAGAAAATAATTTCATAAATAATTAAAAGCGGTAGAAAGAATAAAATGCACAATATGTTTAAACATGTGATTAATAACATAATTAGGCCAATAATAATAGTTGAGAGACCGTGCTAAAACCACGTAACCGGAGAATGCCTAACACTTTCTTCCGGGTTAACAGAATTTCTTAACCCGATTTCTGTGTTCACAGACTATAAATAAGAGTCAAACTTCCTCGATTCGGGATTTTAAACCGCAAACTATAAATCATCCCAAGTGGCGACTCTGATTTTAATAAATAAATAATCTCGTTTCGATTGTCACTTCAATTAAAAAATACTCCCTTATATCCCCTTCCGGGGGTAGAAAAAGGAGGTCTGGCAGGTGCATAATAGGGCTCCTGAGGTCTAGGAGGAGCTGGAATACCACTGGCTGCTGGAAGAGCTAAATGAACGGGGACTAACTGTAGTTGGGGCACTGACACCAGAATAATGGCAAGACTCTCGAGACCTCTAGGCCTCTCTCTCCTCTCTATCCTGAGCATGCATTCCCTCCACTCTCCTAGCAATACTCACAAGGTCGTTCGCCTCGACAGGTTAATAGATGCATCTATGGTTCGTGTCATTCGACCCTCGTCAGTGCACAAGGTATATGCACATGTATTTTGGGATCGGGTCATACGTCCTAAGTATAATTCGTGCGTAATAATATTGGAAGCCCAATTATATTTGATATTGTTTCATTGGCTTGAAAGGTAAATGGTTAAGTGAGGGAAATTGATTTGGTACTTACTATCACTAAAAGGATTGTTTATTTATTTCTTGCTTCCTAGTTCTATTGTCATTTATATATGCCATGTTTAATTAGAATTTTATATATTTTATTGTTGGCCCATAGTAAGCGTTGAAGTCGACACCGTCACTATTTCTTCAAGGTTAGACTAAATATATACCGGGTGCATGTTGTTTATGTACTCACGCTATACTTCTGTACTAAATGTGTAGGATCTGAGGCAAGTGCATCTGGATTTCAGGCTGGCGTGCATCCTTGACTACTACTAGACTTCACAATGAGCTGCTTTCTGAGCCGTTATGCAACAACCAAAATCTTTCTTTTGCTTGTATTTTCTGTCTATTTCACTTCAGACAGTAGTGTAGTATTCTTTTGTACATTTTACTAGTTGGTCATACACTTGTGACACCGGGTCTTGGAGATTCATGCTAGTAGACACTTGATGCTTTGGGGTTATTTTACCTATCTCACTTGTTTTCAAAATCTTGATCCCTCATTTTTATTAAATTCTTACTTCTTATTTATGCACAAACTAAAAATCAACTATTTTAAATCTTTAAAAGAAAGGATCACAAAGTTAGTTCACCGTAGGCTTGCTTAGTGGTAACATTGGGCGCCATCACGTCCTATAGGAGAAAATGGGTCGTGACAAATATCTTTGTATTACAAAAAATGTTTCTGGGTAGAAGTGCATTATAGAAACGTTACCAACTTTATCTTCTGGCTTATACTATTCAAATATTAGTATAGTTGAAGCACATTTTATTGCAAACCAGAAATTTATTGATTTAAAATGCTTTTGTGCTTTGGCATGGCTGTTTGGGCCATCCTCGATCAATAATGATGAGACAAATTACTGAAAATTTGAGTGGGCATCCATTAAAGAACCTGAAGATTCTAACAAATGATCAATTTTCTTGTGACACTTGTTATCAAGGCAAATCACAAGACCATCACCAATGAGGGTTGGCATTGAATCCCCTGCCTTTTTAGAGCGTATACATGTGGATATATGTGGACCTAATCAACCACCAAGTAGGTTATTTAGATATTTTATGGTCTTAATATATGCATATTCAAGATAGTCATATATGTACCTACTATCATCCTGCAACATGGCGTTTGCAAATCTATTAACCCAAATAATTCGATTAAGGGAGCAATTCTCAGATACTATAAAGAATATTCACCTTGATAATGCTGGACAGCTCTCATCTCAAGCTTTTGGTGATTACTGTCTATCAGTTGGGATAAAAGTTGAACATTCTATAGCTTATGTTCATACTCAAAATGGCCTTGCAGAGTCGATTGTTAAATGCTTGCAATTGATAGCAAGACCACTACTTATAAAAACAAAATTGCTCATTACTGTTTGAATCCATGATATCTTGCATGCAACATCACTTATTCGTCTCAAACCGACACATCATAATAAATATTTTCCGTCACAATTAATTTTTGGTCATGAACCAAATATTTCCCATCTATGAATTTTTGGATGTGCGGTATATGTGCCAGTAACACCACTACAGCACAGTAAGATGGTCCCACAGAGAAGGTTAGAAATATATATTGGGTTTGAATCACCCTCTATTTTTTGCTATCTTGAACCATTGACGGGAGATTTATTTACTGCTCAATTTGTAGACTGTCGGTTGTATGAAACTAACTCCCCACAATTAGGGGGGAGAGGAAAAGGAAATCAAAAGAGAAATTGTATGGAAAGTTTCACTATTATCTCATTTGATCCACGTACCCTACATATAATCAGGAGGTCCAAAAGATCATCGATTTATAGAATATAGCAAATCAAATGCCAGACGTATTACTGATTTGAAAAGATTAACTAAGTCACATATCCCTGTAGAGAATGTGCCTATTCGAATTGATGTCCTAGCAGGACCATCTACTAACATGAGAGCTAGTGAACCTAAAGCATGTTTGAAGCGTGGTAGGCCTTTGGGTTCTAACGATTGAAATCCTAGAAGAAAAAAATCGACAAATGATCAAAATAATACTATGAAGGGATCCCCTAAAGAGATCCAAGATCCAATTATGTCACGCCCCAAAATTCATTTGCCTCCTTCAACACCCTAGACTCGGCTTGTGAGGTTCTTGAGCTCTTCTGCCATAATCTTAATGAGCAGGTCCTACTCGGTGGATTCTGGAGCGTATGAGATTGGCTGAGTAGAGTAGGGTAAGGTTTCCACGTATATGGGGTTATTTTGGTGGGTGTCGGGGGTTGAAGTGTAGTAGTGATCATTAGTTGAATTTTGCAAATCAGGGATAGGTTGCGGGGTATTCTGAGGAGTATGGTAAGTGGTTTGCGGGTATTGAGTCACGAGATGCTGGTGTTGAGGAGGATTAGGATTTTAGGGAGGTATTGCGTATTAATGGGGTGCGGGAGGATTTTGTGGACATTGGTTTGGTGTGTTTTGAGGAGGTGCTAGATTTTGGGCATTTTGTTGGTTAAGATCTGGGACGTTTAGGGTGAGGGAGGGGTTTGCCAAGTTGCGGACCTGCTCAAGTTCCCCTGGCAATTTCAGTATTTTCTGTTCCAACTGTAGGACCAAATCGTTCTGGGCCGGAGTACTCCGACCGTCTGAAGTTTCAATATTCTCAGTATGTCCAGCATTTTCCTTTCGGATACCACTCATATCATCCATCTTAGCTTTTTCCTTGCCTTTCAGATTACTTGGAGGAGCAGGAGGTGGAGGGCCTCTAGATCTGGTGTGATATGTTGACGATGCCAGTATGTGCGAACCAACCTTAGGGGATGAGAATAATCAAAATAAAGAAAAATGCAACAAAAAAAAGGTAAACAAGTCAGTAAGGATTCTGAAAAGCATTTGTAGTATTTAAACATGTATTGCAGGAATGTAAATTTGCATCCTAATTTGAGGAACCTCGTTATGCCCAAGGTAAGCCTAGCGACAAGTAGATTTGGAGATATTTAATGCCGATAAATGCCTTATTTCATTAATGTAATAAAGAAGATGAACCTAAAACGACAATAAATAAATGAGTTACTAATGGCATTTGCCTTATTACATTCCAAAATGTTTCAAAAAACAGCTACTTCTAATCTACTTGGTCCCGGAGGGACCTTCTCCATATTTGACCTTCTTGGCTCCGTCGAATAGGTTCCCAGATCGTGCATGTCTAACAGCAAATATGCCCTTGCTAGGTGTATTCCCTTATTGCCCTGTGCATTCTGATAGTCTGCGATCCTTTTCCTCATCTTTCCTTCCAGTTCCATTAGAACCTATTCCAAATATTCCAGTCTTTCTTTCAATCTTGTATCCATTTCCTTCTACTCATGTCACGCCCCAAAATCCGAGGAGCGCGACCGGCGCTCAACCGAGTAAACCCGACTGAGCAAGCCTGCTATGTTTCATTCTACCCAAACTAGTTCAAAAATAAAGAGGGGATATTATCCCATTAAGTAAAACGCAAGGAAATCTGTTGTTAGCAACCCTCATTTCATTATTTGTAATTGCTTCATTTAGTTTTTCAAAATATTACCAGTTTACAAATTTAATGAAAAATATGCTTGTCAAGTACCAACATTTCTAGCCCGGACTCCCAACATCAACCTCCACTCACAATAGTCTACGGAGCCTCTAAATACAAGATAAGAGCAATGTAGAAATGCCGGTAACAAGGCTCCGGCTATACCTCAAAATGTATTTAGAAAAAAGGAACAAAAGATATATAACATGACCCTGGGATGGAGTGGGGCTCACCAACACAGCTGAATAAAAGTAGTGGAGGTGCTACCGCCGGTGGACTGGAGTACCTGCTGTAGAACCACCTACAATCATAACACGATTGTAGCGCCCCCGGCAAAAGGGACGTTAGTGCCGTCGAATAGCACTAGTATATAAGGCTAAAAGTACTATTTCAGAGTAGAATATCCATACAAGCAAAGAATTCACAAACAATAAGTCAAGATCAACAATATTCTAAAACCCAATTATGAAACATGTTGGTCCTCTACTTTATGAAAATAATATATATACTTTTTGTTTGGTTGGGAGATCTCTAGCACCGATATAAGTTTTACCATCGTCTTTGATAGCACGGAGTCCGATCACGACCCGATCGGCTAAGTCATCCCTTTTTAGAGACATACACCAAATCACAAATTTCCAGTTTTTAATTTCCCAGGTATAAAATTTCCAAATTTATTGATTTCCA
>MU758958.1:25706-68561 GCA_026770625.1 Nicotiana glauca | reverse complement strand
TTTAGGAAGATGACCAAGGTGCCTTTCTTGACAAATCTTCAAGGTTTAAGCAAGATATTATGGAGAAATATTGATGAAGAACTCCTTCTCCCTCTAGGACCCCTTCTCTCTCTCTAAATGTATCAGAAAAATACGCCTAAAATGAAGGGTAAGGTGTAATATATCGACATGGGGTCGGGTTATAAAATTAGAAAATTGGAGCCGCGAGTCAAGTATGCGGTCGCATTTGCGATCGCAGAGCAAACATGCGGTCCGCAGAATGCTCCCCAAAAACTAAACATTCTGACTCGGTCTGCGGTAAGAATGTGGTCCGTATTCATGTTCAGCGGTCGCAAAGAGGACCGCAGAACTGATCCTCGCACAAGTCAAAGGAAAATATGCGACGACTATGTGGTCCGCATTTCGATTATGCGACCGCATTTCGACCGCATTACTGACTTCAATTTTAACCAACATTCTGCCTCACTCTGAGGCCGTTATGCGGTCCGCATTTCGATTATGCGACCGCATTATGGACCGCATTTCTTGCATTTTTCTGGAAACTTATTCTTGACTTTTTAATACATTATTCAATCCAATAAGGTCCGCGCATATTCACTAATTTCTAACACATGTTCCTAACTTGGCACCATGGGATCCGGGTTTTCGAGTAGGGATTTCACGGGGCCTTACAACTCATTAATTAACTCCATGTCTAACTTGTGTTGTTCCAAATTTCTGGCTTCGGATTCAAAGACTCTCTTGCGTAGCTCTCATATCTCATTTGTGCTTCAGCAACTTCATCTATGACCCTATATCCTTGACCAACTCTTGGCTCGACTATTTCTGCTATGTTATCTTCTAACCATGATAGGTAGAAGTACACATGACCTGTGTGATTCAGTCTGGCTCGATGGTATCCTTTTCCACGATAATCTTCAAGTACCACATTTGTATGGAATTGCGTCATCCAAAAAATCTGCTCTATAATGGCTCATTTTGGAGACTCATGGTATGACATGTTTTGTACCAGCTTGTCTTATGACTCTAATAGGAACATAGTGATGTATTCCCCTTAACCCAATCAACACCGAATATGGAACATCCTTGGATCTGATGATGAATTCATTAGTAGGTAACCACTCGACCATCCAGTGAACCTAGTCCTCGGTCAAATTGCTAAAAAATTGTACCCATTTTGTAGCATTCTCTGGATGTGCAAATCTGCCTGGGATAAAGGTCATTCTTTTAGGATGGTAGAAAGCTATGTGATCGTTTCATGGTCTCCGTGGAAACTCTCTGCATTATTGGCCCCTCTGAAGATGTTTTAACAACCAAATCTGCAGTAGCAAGTTACAACCCTCAAAATGTTTGAACCCTTTCTTGCAACGATCCAGAGCCCAGTATATGTCTGCTACAATCATCGGAACAATAGTATAGGTTTGTACCTCAATTTCCTCCATTAAAGCTTTGGTTACCATGGCCACCCTGGTGTGAATTATGTCCCCTTGGCTTGGAAACACTATCATACCCAAAAAGTAGACGACGAATACAAAAACCCTACGATGAGTCCAACCAAGGAAAGTGATGGAGAATTTATCATGAAAGATACGGTAAGATTTTTTGTGTCCATATCATTCATAGAGGAAGTCGAAGGGTATATAGGGCTTCTTCAGACACTTCAAGTCATCATTCTTTCTCAGACCCATCATTTTTAAAAACCCTCTGGTAGTGCAGTTTTTCGGTACTAGTAAACCGGGACTATCCCATGGTAAGCTAGTGAATCCTCCTATTTCCTCCAAAAGAGGAATCATTTCTATATTGCCAAAACAGAATACAGCTCTTTCTCCATCCTAGAACATAGTAGCAGCCTCAATTAGCATGTTGTTTGGTTGTATGTCCAATAAGGAAGGTAAATTTCCAAGAACCCTTTTCACGTGACTTTTGTCGCTTGGCAAAAGGTTTTCCTACCAATATAACAATAATGGTGGTATACTTCGGACCATGCTGAACCTGGGGACTTCGTGCCTCATTTTCTCCAAAAATAAATAGAGTTAAACCCTTGCCCCCTCCGGATTCGACTACTTACATGTTAACGATTAGCATGTCAACATTTATCTCTCCAAATAATGCACATATCGTGGTGCGCCCGTTGGGATTATGGAAATCCCGGTGGACTTTGGACAAGGTTTTCTTAGAGGGTTGTTATGCGGACAACATATTAACCTAGACTAGGTTTGACCATGATGCATATACAATTATTATCAGAGTAAGGTTTCTATAGAAGTCTAAACTGGTTCCCTTAAGCGGACAACTTGAGAGGAAAAGGCATGGAACCGTCGATTGCACCACTGATCTACTAGTTTTACAGTAAATAATCCTTTCCAGATTTAAAGGATGATTTTAGGAAGATCGCGGACACTCATCAATTGCCACTATGGCATTAATACGCATGAGAGGAATATGATGTTGAGCATGTACTTATGCAAAAGGAAATAACATATTGTCAAGTATTTGCACGATGAATAATGATAAAATGTGGAATTTAATAATTGTAAAGACATTTAAGAAATAAAAACAAAGAGACAAGTCAATTTCCATATTAAAAAGTGATAAATAGGGAAGAGAAATCATAAATGAATGAAGATAGGCAAATAAATTCACATAGAGTGGGAAGTGGACAGGGTGTGCAAGTATTAACGGAATAATAAAGACATGCTTAAAGACTAATTCACAAACAAGTTCGTTATGGTAAGAGCCTAAAGATATCCCCAGCAGAGTCGCCATGTTGTTGCGCCTCTTTTTTCTCGCGAAATTGGGTTTCGACATTTCTGGGACAACTCCTTTTTAAGAGGGTAGGGAATTGGGATTGAAAGAGTCGCCACCTAATGGATTAAGGTGCATTAAGGCACCTAGAGCCGATAACTCATGTTGTACTAGTTTACATCACTAGAGACGGGTAAGGGCTCGAAATTACCTTGAGGGGAAGGTGTTAGGCACCCTTAGAGGTCCACAATGGTGGATCCCGGCCGAACTTGAATTATGAATTAGTCTAAAGAAGCGAAAGGAATATTTAATAAGGATGGGGGTCCTAAACTTTTTATCCTAAAGGATCACCCTGTGCAACATAAATAATACTTAGTAACTCTCTCGAGTTGGGGTGTTACTCATATTATTTAGCGAGAACAGACTATCATCTCCTGATACCCGATTACTATCTTTAAGTTGTTACCTAAACCATTCTAATTGATTCTAGTTCGATACCTATGCGTGCACTACCCGTCCGTTACCTATGGCCCTGGAGATATTAGGACCTCTATTTGGGATAGTTCTAGACCAAGCCTAGGTTGCTCGAAAATATAAAAGACTAAGCGACAAACAAAATATGTTAGGACTTGCAAGTATAAAGCAAATATGGGCTCATGCTAACCTCCGCACATAAACAGCAAATGCACACAATTAATTTACTGAACCTTATTAACTTTAAAATCTTATAGGCATGATGTCTATACAAGAAACAGATATACAAAATCAAGTTCATTAAGGCGAGTGTCTAAATCTATTGTTTGCCTACTGATTTTTATTCCGCATGGTCTGGGCAGTTCATGCAGTAATACATCACATTAATAAATCCAGAGAATTATGAAATTCTACAAGTATATTGCCAAAGTGATTGGCAAGGGAGATCGTATTCAAAATTAATTGATAGAATCCTATAGGCATAATTTCTATGAGTTTGATGATTATAGACCTATAGGCATGATTTCTAGGTGTAGTACTAACTTTAACTTACAGAGATAGGTAATATTCACTTTTAATCCTATACTTAAGTCCTATAGGCAGGATTTTTACCCAGTTTAGCAACAGGAAATAAGAAAACCCCCCAACTTTACTAAATATCCCCGAATCTGTTATTACAAAGTTATTATAGACCACAATAGCAAGTGAATTACATAATAGTAATGAGACACTATGTAGAGCCTTCATTAGGCCCAAGTAAACCTGGGAGCCAGGCCTTCCAACCATAACAACTTTGAAGCAAAGCATAGTAATTCATCTATAGCACATTAGAACTAGGTTCCCAGTGTGTCAAAGTTTCAAAGGGCCTCGGGGACCCAGGGTAATGCTCACACCAGAATCATACATTTAGAAGATAACTCATAAGAGATTGGAAAATAGGTCTTCAATGTGTCAGAGTTCATAATAGTTTCTCGTGTGGACCCAGAGGAGCGATCACACTGGGGTGGTTGAGAACCTAAGGGACTAAGAGTAAGGTTTTGAAATCAGTACATAAAAGAGGTAGGGGCAGGTTTTAACACAGTTTGATTTCAGAAGAAACAAAGTTTAGAACATAGAGTTGCAGGCAGGACTGCACCAAACAAGGTTATGCTCAAACACATAGTTCAAGTAAGTTAAAAGATAATGGTTAAGCTAAAGATTCATGCTAGTATCTAGGACAATCACAAAAGCAATTAGGCAAAACAGTTAAGTTGACCAGACACATACGGAAATTTATAGAGTTAGGATTAATGAACCAATTTTATGCTAATAGTATTATAGGGATACTAAGTTCAGAACAAGTGTAAAATTTACAAATAGTTCATAAAACATATTTAGACATTAAGCTAACTTATAAAAGGATTCATATTATTCAAACTAGTTAATCTTAAACTAACAGTGTCTCTCATAAGACTGGATGAGATAATAGAATCATATAAAATGATGGAATCAGACTTGGAATTGAAACATGCTAGTCGAGAGCATAGAGAATGAAATTACAAAGGATTAGGGCATACCAATTAAGTAAGAAATCAAGTAAATATGCCACAACAGTTAAGTTCCAAAATAACTTGTCTTTGGCTTTCAGCCGGCCAAAACTAGAGGCAATTAGCACAGAATCAGAATAAGATAGAGAGCTTAAGTTTTAGGTGAGACTATGAGAGTTTGAGTTTGTCCTAAGGGGAAAGGGGAGAAGCGTTTAAATACTGTTTGATTAAGTAAGCAAATACGGAAGTAATCAAACACACATAAATAAGGAAAGAAAATAATCATCAGAGTCGATTGAAGTCTAGTTTAATGACAAATAGTACATAGTTCAGTCAATTAACAGGGCATAATAGCATTGTAATCAGGTGAGTAATACTTAGAATAAAGAAAATATCAATTAAAAAATAGTTTCAAGGCAAAATAAGGTAAAGAAATAAAGGAAACATGCTAGATTGAATAAAATAAGGAAAATATCAGCACAGAGAATTAGTAAAAGTATCGAACCCTAGTTTTAGATAAACTACAAAATTTATAGTAAAATAAGGTACATAATGCATTAAATGAACGTGGATAGGGGATTATTTAAAAAGAAAATCCGAATCAAACCAGATTTGGTTCAATTAGAGCAGGTCTGAAACCCTATCTTGGGTAAGCCATAAAATCAGCAGAGAAACAAGGACACAATGATCACATATTGTGTACAATGAACATAGACAGGAGCTATTTAAAAAAAAACAAAGAATCAAACTAGAAAAAGATCTGAAATCCTAATTTAGGGCAAATAAAGGAAATTAACAGGAATAGGCAGATTCACACATAATGAAGTGAATATAGATGAGATAATGCTAAAAATCAAAGTTTGAACCAGTTTAGGTTCGAATCAAAGAGAATCTGAAACTTTAACCTTTAGAGTTAAGTAAGAATCCACAAGAGATACGCAAAATAACCGTGATCACCTAGAACACAGTATGAACACAGACGAAATATGTAACAGGTAAAGGATTTGAACCAATTTGGTTCGAATCTCTCCAGATCCGCTTGACATTTTAGGCAAGCCATTAGGTAATACCAAAGAATGGGTAGCCAGTAAGGAGGAGGGGCCAAATAAGGTAGGGAATGAACGGGTTATTCCATTATGGGATTGGAATCAGAGAAATTAGGGTGATGACAGCGCTAGGATTTTAAGAGGAGAAGGGGAGAAGGTGAGAGGGAGATTTTATAGGGACGGCAGGCTGGGAAAAATGATTAGGGTTTGATGGGTCAGGTTAATTAAAAAAGGTTGGGGTGATGTGCACCGTTGATTTCGGAGATCAACGGTCCTGATTCACGGGTTCTAGGTCGGGCTATAATAAAAGGGTGTGGGATTGGTTAATGGGTTAAGGGTATTAGGTATTTGATGTTCGGATGGTGTATTGGGCTGGGGATAATTGGGTAGTGTATAGTTCCGAAATTGGGATTTTTAGGGGATAGATTTTAAATACCAAATTAAATTAGTAAATAATTAATAAAAATAATTAATAAATAAAAAATATATCATTTGTACATAAAAATGATTTAAAATAATTACGTGACATTATAAAAATATAAAAAGTCATTTTTATGTAAATAGTATAATTATATATATGTATGGGCTATTATTGCAAAATATGCAATTTTAGCCTAAAGATGCAAAAAATAAATGCATATAAAACTATTCAAAGCTTAATATGGATATAAATGATGAAAAATTAGATAATAAATTATTATAAAATTATTTTTAATGCAATTAATAATTATTTATATAAAAAATGCAGGAATAAATTGATTAGAAGCCCTTAAAAATTATAGAAAATTATGGACAAATACTTGGTGATGCTCATGCACTATTTTGAAGAAATATATGCATATTTAAAATATGTGAGGGGAAAATTGGGTATCAACAGCTGCCCCTCTTTATCCGGAAAGGATGAAAGAGTTGTCGGGTAAAGAAATGATGGCCGATTTTGACCGAATGGGGTATTTTTGAAAAATATAGGAAGCACCCTGTTCTCTGAGCTACCTACATATCTATGATTTTATAGGAATCAGGTCGTGTATAGTTCTGGACACAACAATGAATAAAGCCGATGGAATTGTTATAGTAATAGTCGTGTTTCGGAAAGGGTTCTTTTGGGAAAGATAGTATCGGATGGATTTATGCGGAGTTATGAATGTGAATCTGAAACATAATGGATGTGTTATAGAGTAGATATCTGAACGGTCATGGAGTAAAGTCGAGTAATTGATGGGAGTCGGTTATGTTTGTAATAATGGCAGGGTGTAAATGGTATGAGCGGAAAACGGAGCGAAGGTTGCTCTTGTTTGAAAAATGGTTAACTCCTAAAATACCTGCAAAACTTAAAACACGATGCGTGCAAATATATGGATTACTGCAAGAATTTAAACATGATGCGAATTTCCTTTGGACCATGAAGGTTGTCTTTGGATAGTGAGGATGACGTCCTTAGTCTATGACGTCCCGGGCCATGAATAATGAGATAAAGGATTCGCAATCCATGAAATGGTGTTCTCAGTCCATGAGAATGGTGCCTCCGAACCATGACTCCTTTGAATAATGATGTGCGATATTGAGAGATCCTCAGGCCATGACATGGTGTCTTCAGGCTATGAGGATGATGCCTTCGGATTATGACGCCTTCGGACAGAGACGTGGTGATGCATATGAGCAAAACAAGGCAGAGCTTGGTCTTGTATTCAGGACAGAGCTTAACCCTGAAAATGCAAGATGGTACTAAGTTCCAAATAGGGTGACGTCCGGTCGTCGGGCAAAGAAGGGCAGAGCTTAGCCTTATGCAATTGGGAGGCAGGACTTAGACTCATGCAAAGAGAAGGCAATGCTTAGCCTTATGCAAATAGAGAGGTAGAGCTTAACCTCATGCAAGATTTGAGATTGGGCTTAGTCTCATGCAAAGAGAAGGCAATGTTTAGACTTATGCAAATAGGGAGGCAGTGTTTAGCCTCATGCAAGATTTGAGACAGGGCTTAGTCTTATGCAAAGAAAAGGTAATGCTTAGCCTTATGAAAATAGGGAGTCAGGGCTTAGCCTTATACAAGATTTGCGACTGGGCTTAGTCGCATGCAAAGAGAAGCAATGCTTAGCAGTATGCAAATAGGGAGGCAGGGCTTAGTGATAATTAGGTATTTTGACGCATTTTATACTCCTTCTTGCTCATGCTTTGATTATAAATTCATACAAAATAGTCTCAAAAGGCTCATAAGTTGTGCTTGATTTCAGATTTGATCAACAAAGTGACAAGATGTCAAAGATCAGCTCAAAAGAAGTGAAACTTGCACAAGTGCCAAAGACAAGACAAGCTCAGGAAAAGTAGGTCCAGTGCGGCCGCACACCACTTTGTGCGGTCCGTACTGGGAGATTCAGAGAGCAAGATTTCCAGGCTAAGAGGCAGTGTGACTGCACAAGGTTTTGTAGTGCGGTCCGCACTGAAGGCAATGCGACCGCATTACCATTTTGTATGGTCCGCAGAGCTAAGATTCAAAGAAGTTGCAAGATGAAGTTTTGAAGCCTGTGCGGTCTGCGGTCGATTTTGTGCGGACCTCACTAAAAGCCTCGCGGCCGCAGTCCATTCTATGCGGTCCACCGAGCCTGAGTTCATAGAGCTAGATATTGAAGCCAAGAGTCCTTGTGCGGTCCGCACTAACCCCGCAGGGGCAATTTTGTCTAGATTTTTTTAACTTAGTATAAATAGATTCTTTTTCTATTTTAGGGTATCAGATAGTTTTTAGAAGCAGTTGCGCTCGTGGGAACGACTCTTGCAGCCATTTTGGGCAATTTTATCTACTTTGCAACATTGAATCTTTGTTTTTATCTTAGTAATTAATTAATATGTGTTTATCTTCATCTATTTCTTGTTTTTCTTCTTTGAATATGAGTAGCTAGACCCATTAGCTAGGGTTGTGGCTCAACCCTAGTGTGGGTAATTGATGGATCTTGTATTTTAGGTCTAAATTGATTATGGATGTTTGATATTTGGGTCAATTTCATGGTTAATTGCTGAATTAGTGGTTGCAAATACTAGTTTATGTTTAGTTGACTAGGGTTCTTCTTGAGAAAGAGAGCCTAAGTCTCCGAAATTGATCCAACAAGGAATTGGGGCGTACTCAAGAGATTGATAGCCCCAATTAAAGGGTTAAACCTCGAGAGAGTAATACCCGACTTGAACCTTAGTTGCTTGTGCAAATTTGCATACCCAATTGGTCTTGAGAAAATCAAGTGGGCAAAATCACTTGAACCACCGAGAGGTGTAGAGTGGGTAAATTAGTGAAACGGTTATATCATACTCCCCAAATATGTCAAAGATGCCTTAGACTCGAGTACCCATCAATTGACCACCTAGGCAGAAGTCACTACCCTAGTTCTTTTTAAACCTATTTGAAAAACTCGTAGCATTATAACTCTTAGCATAATTTAGTTGCAATTACCATTTGTAATTTGATAATAGTAGAATTAAACAAAAACCCCAAAAATGATGAGAAGTGTAATTAAGAACACATACCCATTCCTAAACTAGATAGATATCGATTCCAATTATAAATCGCTGTGGATATCGATCCCGACCCAAAATCGGGTAAAAGCTATTGCGACCCTCTCTTGCTACTTATTAATAGTGCGGAGTTGGTAGCAATCACTTAGACTCTTGCAAGATTTGAGACAGGGCTTAGTCTCATACAAAGAGAAGGCATTGCTCAGCCTTATGCAAATAGGGAGGCATGGCTTAGCCTCATGCAAGATTTGAGATAGGGCTTAGTCTCATGCAAAGAGAAGGCAATGCTTAGCCTTATGCAAATAGGGAGGCATGGCTTAGCCTCATGCAAGATTTGAGATAGGGCTTAGTCTCATGCAAAGAGAAGGCAATGCTTAGCCTTATGCAAATAGGGCGGCAAGGCTTAGCCTCATATAAGATTTGAGACAGGTCTTAGTCTCATGCAGTGGACAAATAGTAAATAGAAGCAGAAATTTCTTAGCTGAGATATATTTGTGCTTGGCGGTCCGGTTGTTATGAAGATAATGATTTAAGGTGCATGTACTTGTGGTTATTTTTTGTTTTTGCATCCAAAGAATAATCGTGAGTTTTGCGGGGAGGTTGGTTCATGTCTTTTTCTGCTTGTTTTGCTTTGCTTCGCTCTAGAGGTCCTATTCGAGTTTCCTTGGGTAACACCTGGCTGCCATGGAAATAAAGCTTTCGAAAAATATGCACTCATTAGATGAAATAGAGTTATTTTAGAAAATATAAAGGTATATAATATTACGTAAATTAGATGAACTAATGACTGCGACACTTTAGAGATGTTGCGACTTTCTTTGCGTTAGAATTTTAAGGGCCCTCCTTAAAATTCTGCCCCAGTTCAGTAAATGAACCTTCGATCGTTCTGCATGTAACGACGTCTGTTGGACCCACTCCAAAATTTTGAGCATCCTTATCAAAATTTTGCCCGAATTACTTTACCATTTTTTCTAACTATCTTACACATGATGACGTCAGCTAGACTTGCTTCGGAATTTTGAGGGTCCTCCTAGAAATTCTATCCCAGTTTCTGGTTTTGGGAAAATAAAGATTTTATTATGATATGACCGAACCCATAGGGCTGCCTACGTATTCCCTATTAAACGGGAATCAGGTCAAGCTTAGTTCAGTTACATCAGATGAAGAAATGTAAATAATCTAAACATAGTATCTCTTGACTGTGTCTGAATTGATAGGTTTTGGCCAGACTTCTTTGTCCATCTCTGCAAGTATGAGCTCTCCTCCTTTTAGTAACATGTGAACCATGTAGGGCCCTTGCCAATTGGGTGTAAACTTTTTTTTGGCTTTATCTTGATATGGGAAGATTCGCTTCAGCACCAGCTGCCCCGGTGTGAATTGTCTTGGTCTAGCTCTTTTGTTAAAAGCTCTGGATATTCTGTTCTGATAAAGTTGACCATGACACACTGCGTTTATCCTTTTTCCATCTATGTGGGTTAATTGTTCATAGCGGCTCCTTATCCATTCTACATCACTGAGTTCGACTTCTTGTATGATCCTTAAAGAAGGAATTTCTACCTTTGCGGGAATGACAACCTCAGTACCATAAACCAGAAAATAGGGAATTGCCCTAGTTGATGTGTTGACTATGGTACGATATCCCAGTAAGGCAAATGGTAACTTCTCGTGCCATTTCTTGTGATTTTCTACCATTTTCCTTAGTATCTTCTTGATATTCTTGTTGGCAGCTTCCACGACTTTGTTCATTTGAGACCTATATGCAGTGGAGTTTTTGTGCTTGATTTTGAAAGTTTCACACATGTCTTTCATCATATTGTTGTTGAGATTGGCAGCATTATCAGTGATGATGGACTCGGGAACCCAGAATCGTCAAATAATACGATCCTTGTAAAATCTACAACGACTTTCTCGGTTATGGATTTGTAAGATGCAACCTCTACCCATTTTGTGAAGTAATCGATTGCCGCTAAAATGAAACGTTCCCGTTTGAAGCAGAGGGTTCGATTGGACCAATGAAATCTATTCTCCAGGAGGCAAAATGCCAAGGTTCACTTGTTGTATTGAGTTCGTTTGGCGGCACTCGTATCATATTTGCATGTATCTAGCATTGGTGGCATTGGTGGCATTTCTGGACATACCAGATGTAATCTGTTTCCACAGTCATACAAAAATATCCGGCTCTAAGTATCGTCTTAGCTACAACAAAACCATTCATATGTGGACCGCAGGTTCCAACATGTATTTCCTCGAGCAATTTGGAAGCTTATTTGGTGTCAACACACCTTAATAGTCCTAGATCATGTGTTCTCCTATACAAAGTTCCTCCACTTTGGAAGAAGTGATTGGACAACCTACACAGCGTGCGTTTTTTAGTATGGTTCACCTACTCCGGGTATTCTCCTTTCGCTAAATATTGCTTGATGTCGTGGAACCATGGGTTTTCATCCGTTTCTTTCTCAATGTGAGCACAATAAGCTGGATGATCATGGATCCTAACTGGAATGGGATCGATGAAATTCTTATCCGGATGATGTATCATGGAAGACAAAGTAGTCAGTGCGTCTGTGAACCTCGTTTTGGATTCTTGGAACATGTTTGAATTCTATCTTCGTGAACCTCTTCATCAGTTCTTGCACATGATACATGTATGGTAATATCTTGGTATTTTTTGTAGCCCATTCTCCTTGAACCTGATGTACCAGAAGATCCAAATTACCAATTACCAGCAATTCTTGTATATTCATATCGATGGCCATATTGAGTCCCATGATGCAAGCCTTATATTCTGCCATATTATTGGTGCATGAAAACCTAAATTTTGCGGATACCGGATAGTGTTGACTGCCTCTGACACCAAAACTGCTCCAATACCCACTCCTTTAAAGTTTGTATCTCCGTCGAAAAACATTCTCCAACCGTCATAGGCTTCTGCAATGTCCTCTCCTATGAAGGACACTTTTTCGTTAGCAAAATATGTTTTTTGTGGTTCGTATTCTCCTCCTACAGGATTTTCAGCAAGATGGTTTTCCAAAGCTTGTCCCTTGACTGCCTTCTGAGTTACAAAGACGATATCGTACTCACTCAGCAATATTTTCCATTTGGCTAACTTTCCGGTGGGCATAGGCTTCTGAAAGATGTACTTAAGAGGATTCAGTCTTGATATGCGGTATGTGGTATAGGCATAGAAGTAGTGCCTCAATTTTCGAGTTGTCCATGTCAAAGCACAACAAGTGCATTCTAGAAGAGAGTACCGTGCTTCATAAGGTGTGAACTTCTTGCTCAAGTAATATATAGCTTGGTCCTTTCTTCCTGTCTCGTCATGTTGTCCCAAAAGACAACCAAAAGCCCCATCTAGTACGGCCAAATAGAGTAGCAAAGCTCTCCCAAGTTCCGGCTGGACTAGGACTAGTGGCGTGGATAGGTATTCCTTAATTTTGTCAAAAGCCTTTTGACAATCGTCAGTCCAACTGGTCGCAGCATCCTTCTTCAGTATTTGGAAAATTGGTTTACATATTACTATGGACTGTGTTATGAAGTTGCTGATGTAATTGAGACGTCCCAGGAAACTCATCACGTCCTTCTTGTTCTTTGGTGGTAGCAATTCTTGGATAGATTTAACCTTTGACGGGTATAACTCGATTCCTCGACGGCTGACAATGAATCCCAATAATTTTCTAGCAGGAACCTCGAACGCACATTTTGTGGGGTTCTATTTTAGATTGTACTTTCATAGCTGGTCAAAGAACTTCCTCAAGTCTGTTATGTGATCTGTGACTTTCTTGGATTTGATGATGGCATCATCAATATATACCTCTATTTCCTTGTGTATCATATCATGGAAGATGGTTGTCATGGCCCTCATATAGGTAGCCCAAGCATTCTTCAGACTGAATGGCATCATTTTGTAGCAGTACACACCCTATGGTGTAATGAAAATTGTTTTCTCTACGTCTTCTTCGTCCATCCAAATCTGATGATAACGCGCAAAGCAATCTACAAAGGATTGGAGTTAATGCTTGGTGCAATTGTTGATCAGAATGTGTATATTTGGTCATCCTTGGGACTTGCTCTGTTGAAATCCCGATAGTCAATACACTCCCTGACTTTTCCATCTTTCTTTGGAACCGGTATGATGTTGGCTAACCAGGTTGGGTATTCGACTACCCTGCGGACTTTGGCTTTGATCTACTTAGTAACTTCTTCCTTGATTTTTAAGCTCATATCTGGTTTGAACTTCTTGAGTTTCTGCTTCACCAGCGGACGCATTGGGTTGGTAGGCAACTTATGAGCCACTATATCTTTTCTCAGACCGTTCATGTCATCATATGACCATGCAAAAATATCCTCATATTCTTTCAGAAAATGAGCGTATTCTTTCTTCTCTGTCGGTGATAGGTGGATACTCATGCGAGTTTCTTTGATGGTTTCAGAATCTCCCAAATTGATTGCCTCGATTTCGTCCAAGTTGGACATAGGTTTGTTCTCGAAATTCTGAACTTCTCTGATAACTTCCTCAGGTATCTCATCTTCTTCTTCTTCCAAGTCACTATCCTTATGTTTGTCATGCCCTAACCTTGGGAGGCGCGACCGGCGCTCAATCAAGTGAACCAAACTGAGCAAGCCTTACCGAACACTTTCTACCCCAAATCAATATGAATATGGAACCCATTCCTTTCATTAATTTAGACGAGAATACATGGTGCATACTACATCATTGGTTCATTTCATATCACAAAGATTTACCGTACATGAGCTAGCTTCAAGGATTCTATAAGAGTTACAATTTATAAAAGATCACAAGTTTAGGATTACAACATGTATAGTGGACTCCCCGAACACCCGTACATAACACACACTAGTGTCTTTGGAGCCTCTAAAGATACAATAGACAAGCATAACCACGCCAGCAACAAGGCCCCAGCTATACCTCAAAAGTGGAAAGCTGTAATAACAAAAGATAAACCATATAGCCCCATGGAAGAAAAGGGGCTCGCCGAGACTTCAAGTAGAAAAACGCTCCGCTACACACGATCGGCACTATCCGCTATGGAGCCACCTACAATCATAACACGAATGTAGCGCCCCCGGCAAAAGGGACGTCAGTACATTTGAATTGTACTGGTATGTATAACTAAACACTATTTTACTAGAAAGAACTATCAAACGGATACAAGCAAATAATATGGACAAATCAAAGAAACAATTCATATAATCTTTCATACAATTTCCACAACATAGACTAGGGCGTATCTGTCACGTGTTCACCACTGTTCTCAATACCACCGCCATCTCGAGCGGAGTCCGGTCACGACCCGACCGGCTAGGTTACCTCATTGGAGGCATTACTCTCAATCAATATTTCATTTCCCTTATCCGGAATTCACTATCAGCACATTACCACCATGTGTGTGCCATGGTGTCCGATCACGACCTGATCGGCTAGGTCACCTTATTGGAGGCATTACTAGTCAACAACTCCAAATCTTTACCCCACACATATCATAATAATTCATGGGCACGCATGGCCATCATCATCACATCGTTTTTCCCTTTTCAATATTCATTTTACAAGTTATGATCATAGACACATATATCAAGGATAATTCAAGTTGCAACCACAGGTAAGTGAGCACATAGCTAGCATGAATAACTCTTTGTTTCAATGTTGAATTATAGCCCAAGTGTTTCAACACATAACAGTACTTTTCATCATTATCTAATTGTCAAGATTGGCACATTATTCACATAGAGGCACACCCTTCACGAATATGTATATAAATATGCAAATCAATTAATGCGTAATAACAATCAATACACTAGCCAACTCAACTCTTACCATACTTTCATAAATGACGACGGAGCTCAATTTCTAATAAAAAGGGGGTTTTAGCCATACATACCTCAATGAAGCTTTTTCTTACTCTTTAACAATTTCCGGAACTCTTAGCACTTCGATCTATTGAGTAATAATTATAAATTAAATCGATAATTAGAGACGAAACTGAAGTTCTAGCTTGGTTCGAGCATATCATCAAACATTAAAGGTGCATTGTGATCTTAGTCCCTTTTTGTGAGGAATTTCTATTATTTTATACCCCCAATTGCCTTCTTTTTAGTTTTCTACCTTCCAATATCATATGGTTTGACATGCATGTAGAGAACATTATTCTTATACTCTTGAATTACTTCTCTACTGGCCCCATGTACCTAAGTGTAGAAATAAGAGCTGAGATTATGAATCTTACCTCTTGGGAATGAAAATTTAGGTGTCTTCACTTGATTTTCTTCAATGTTTTAGCAAGGCTCATTAGGAATTTGATGGGGGACACTTTCCACCTCTAAGACCCTCTCTCTCTCTCTCTCTAAAAGTCTCAGAAGAATTGCTCAAAATGAGCTATAATATCGAATATATCGACAGGGAAGTCGGGTTAAAAATTAGAAAATTGGAGCCCCGAGTCAAATATGCGATCGCATTTTCGATCGCAGAGTAAACATGCGGTCTGCATAATGGACCGCAAAATGCTCCCCAAAAATTAAACATTCTGACTCAGTCTGCGGTAAGAATGCGGTCCGCATTCATGTTCTGGGGTGGCAAAGAGCACCGCAGAACTGACCCTCACAAAAATTCGAAGGAAAATATGCGATGACTATGCGGTCCGCATTTCAATTATGCGACCATATTTCGACCGCATAACTGACTTCAATTTTAACCAACATTCTGCCTCACTCCGCGGCAGATATGCGGACCGCATTTCTATTATGCGACCGCATTCTGGACTGCATTTCTTGCATTTTTCTGGAAACTTATTCTTGACTTTTTAATGCATTATTCAATCCAAAAAGGTCCGCATCGTGGCTCGCAAGCTCGCCGCGAAGTATATTTATGAATTGTTAACACATGATCCTAACTTGGCACCACGGAATCTGGGTTTTTGAGTAGTGATTTCACGGGGCCTTACAATGTTGTGTCGTCTCATTACATGTCTCAGTCATTGGTTCATCAGGATAAGTAATAATAATGCTATAGAAGGAAAATGTAAAAGATAATAATAAATATTAAATAACAATGCGTTAATTAAATATTGAAAACGTCAAAACATGTACGACTCGATGACTCGTGTAATTATTTCAAAACAATATGCATCTTAAAACAAAATACTGGAAATATCTTAAATGCTTAAAATGGCTTTTAAAAACAAATCATGCTAATTGCCAGGCTACCCAGGAACTCGACAGGCCCGGTATAGTATGGCAGTCCAATTATTGAGAACAACTCCTTTTTCCATAGTCTGAATGGTGAGGTCTTCTTCTCTTCTCCTCAACTATCACATTGAAATCCACATCTTTATCTTCTAGAAACAGGTTCCTTAGCCCAGCCAAAGCTTCCTCCTCTGCAGATCCCCATATTATGTTGACCTGGTGAAAGGTCTAACTCAGATGCGGCACTGGATGCTCGAGAGGGTAATAGGGACCACGCCATAGGGGCTAACAATCATCATAGTCTTGCCATGTATATTGATATTTGAGCCCAAAAGTTGTACCATGACATTTCAACTATATCAATTTGGTAATTCCCTGGATTTATTCCCAAGCCCTTTACTGGGATCATACCCTGACCATGGCAATATGCTTTCTGTTTTGTTGCTCCACCATTTATCTTTCTCAATTGCATTGACATGCTCGATGCGGTGGTAAGTTTCTCCACCCAACTTTCTTCTATTCTCGACAACCAGGACGGTTTGACTGGTGTAAATAGGATTACTTCCATCTCCGTGAATGATTACCTCCTGATGGTTCCATTTGAACTTTACGGCCTGGTGTAGTGTAGAAGCTACAGCTCCAACATCGTGTATCCAAGGTCGTCCCAATAAAAGATTGTACATGGCAGATATGTCCAATACTTGGAACTCAACATCGAACCAAGTCAAGCCTATTTGCAAATAAAGGTTGATTTCTCCGATTGTGACCCTTTGAGACCCATCAAATGCCTTCACATTCAAACTCCCTGCTCGTATCTCATGGAAATCTTTACCCAACCTTTTCAGAGTGGTCAACGGACAAATGTTGAGGTTTGAACCCCCATCTATTAGGACTCTAGCAATGAATTTGTCCTCAAACTATACCGTTATGTGCAGTGCCTTGTCATGACTTAATCCTTTAGGTGGTAGTTAATATTCTTGAAATGTGATCTTATGGCTTTCTAGTACTTGCCCTACCATGTTGTCCATCTCTCCACTGGTGATGTTGTTAGTCACATAAGCTTCATTCAACAACTTTATCAGAGTGTTCCTACGTGCCTCCGAATTTTGCAGCAGCGATAAGAACGACAAAGTATTCTCTTGCATGCACTTTCCTCTAGAGATCATCTGGACAAGTTTCAATGATAGGTTGTTTGGTAGCAGCTTCCTTGCTTGTTCCTCCCAAATTCTCAGGTGTATAGATCCTCCAGTTTTTGTCATCCCATGTGCAGCACCAGACTCTTCCACTTTTGTTTTTCCTTTTCTTCTAGCTTCAGCAACATAATTTCAAGGTATGCCGTTGTAATTGAAGGGTGGTGTAAATGCTACCATCACAGTGAAGGGTGTGGCTACTTCCACTTTAAATAGAGTAGGTGTAGTCGTAGGTGAATTTACTTCAATTTCAAATGGGACTGGAACAACTACTCCAACTTCGAATGGGGTTGTATCTGTACCATAATAGGAGTAAGTGTGACTGTAGGTTTAGGGTTACCACCTTCCCGAATAAGCCCAATCGACCTTTCAGGATCCCATTCTTCCTTAGATTCTATCACATTTACATCTTCACCCCTATGATCTGGGAAGGGATTATTGCGGACATTTGGTGCGACTTCCTTTGCTTGTATGACATTGGTATCAATCAGGGTCTGAATCTTGTCTTTTAGAGTGCAACATTCATCAATAGTATGCCCCTTCATGCTGAAATGGTATGCACGTGTTTTATTCGGGTTGACCCATTGGGAGGAGTTTTCCACAGCAACAACGGGAATGGGGGTGACATATCCAGCAGCCTTCAGTCTTTCATATAGTTGGTCGATGGGCTCAGCAATAGGGGTGTATTGCCTAGGCGACCTGCGATCAAAATTGGGTTTGGGGTTTTTGATAGTTTGGACGGGTTGGAGGTAAATAGTAATAGGTTGGCTAGGTGTTATAAGTGTGGTAGGCGGCAACGGGTTGAGAATATCTGGGAGGTAAAGTTTGGTATGTGGGTGGAGGTGTTTGGTATTTTAGTGGAGATTTTGGACCTTGGGCCACCATCGATGCCCCTACTTCTTTCTTCTTTGATATGCCCCCTGACTGTAATGCTTTGTTCGTAGCCTGCAATGCTTCAAAATTGGTTACTATCCCACTCTTGATCCCTTCTTCAATCCTTTCCTCGAGTTTGATGATGTCGGAGAACTTGTGATTTTCGATGACCATTAACCTTTCATAGTATTATGGATCCTGGGCCCTAATGAAACATTTATTAATCTGATCTTCCTCTATTGCGGGCCTGACCTTTTACAGCTTCTGACCTCCATCGAGTAGCATACTCGCGGAATGTTTCCGTTGGTTTCTTCTTGAGGTTCTGTATTTAGAAGATGTCTGGTGCATTCTCTGTATTAAACCTGAATCGGTCCATAAAGTCTGATGCCATGCTTACCTAATTAACCCACTTCTTGGGATTCTAACTGATATACCAAAATAGGGCATCTCCAAGGAGACTCCTCATGAATAGTTTCATGCGAATTCTTTCATTTTTACCAACTCCCACGAGCTTATCAACGTATGTCCTCAAATGTACCTTTGGGTCACCTGTTCCGTCAAATATCTCGAACTTGGGAGGTTTGTAATCCTCCGGCAGGTCTACATCTGGCTGAATGCATAGGTCCTCATAATTCAGACCCTCAATTCCTTTGCCTCTTTCAATACCCTAGACTCGGATTGTGAGCTTCTTGAGATCTTTCTCCATATTTTTAATAAGCAGGTCCTTCTCGGCAGATTCTGGAGTGTATGAGATTGGCTGAGTAGAGTGGGATAAGGTTTCCACGTATATGGGGTTGTTTTGGTGGGTGTCGGGGGTTGGAGTGTAGTGGTGATCATTAGTTGAATTTTGACGATCAGAGATAGTTGTGGGGTAGGTATTGGTGGAGGATTAGGATTTTGGTGAGGTGTTGCATATTGATGGAGTGCGGGAGGATTTTGTGGATGTTGGTTTGGTGTGTTTTGAGGAGGTGCTGAATTTTGGGCATTTTGCTGGTTAAGATATAGGACATTTAGAGTGAGGGAGAGGTTTGCCAACTTGCGGACCTGCTCGAGTTTCCCTTGCAATTCCAGTATTTTTTGTTCCAACTGTAGGACCAAATCGTTCTGGTCCAGAGTACTCCGACCGTCTGAAGTTTCAATATTCTCAGCATGTGCAGCATTTTCCTTCCGGATACCACTCATATCATCCATCTTAGCGTTTACCTTACCTTTCGGATTACTTGGAGGAGGAGGAGTTGGAAGGCCTCTAGATCTAGTGTGATATGATGACGATTCCAGTATGTGCGAACCAGCCTTAAGGGATGGGAATAATCAAAATAAAGAAAAATGCAAAAAAAGGGTAAACAAATTAGTAAGGATTCTAAAAAGCATTTGCAGTATTTAAACACGTATTGCAAGAATGTAAATTTGAATCCTAATTTGTGGAACCTCATTATGCCCAAGGTAAGCCTAGCGACAAGTAGATTTTGAGAGATTTAATGCTGATAAATGCCTCATTTCATTAATGTAATAAAGAAGACGAACCTAAAAACGACAATAAATAAATGAGTTACTAATGGCATTTGCCTTATTATATTCCAAAATGTTTCAAAAAACAGCTACATCTAATCTAATTGGTCCCGAAGTGACCTTTTCCATATTTGACTTTCTTGGCTCCGTCGATCAGGTTCCCAAGGTCGTGTATGTTTAACAGCAAGTACGCCCTTGCTAGGTGTCCTCCCTCATTGCCCTCTACATTCTGATAGTCTATGACCCTTTTCATCATCTTTCCTTCCATTTCATTAGACCCTGCTCCAAATATTCCAGTCTTTCTGTCGATTTTGTATCCATTTCCTTCCACTCGTTAATTGACTCCATGTCGAACCTGTGTTATTCCAAATGTCTGGCTTCGGATTCAAGGACCCTCTTGCATAGCCTCTCTTATCTCACTTGTGCTTCAGCAGCTTCATCTATGACCCTGTTTCCTTGACCAACTCCTGGATCAACTATTCCTGCTATGTTATCTTCTAACCATGATGGGTACAAGTACACATGACCTGCGTGATATCGGTCTGGCTCGATGGTATCCTTTTCCATGATAATCTTCAAGTGCCATATGTGTTGTGCCTCACATTTATATGGAATGGCATCATCCAGAAAATGTGCTCTATAATGGCTCATTTTGGGGACTCGTGGTATGACTTGTTTTCTACCAGCTTGTATCATGACTCTGATAGGAACATAGGGATGTATTCCCCTTAACCCAATCAACACCAAATGCCGAACATCCCTAGATCTGATGATGAATTCATTAGTAGGGAACCACTCGAACATCCAGTGAACTTGGTCCTCGGTCAAATTTGTAAAAAACTATGCCTATTCTGTAGCATTCTCTGGCTGTGCAAATCTATCTGGGATAAAGGTCACTCTTTTAGGATAGTGGAAAGCTATGTGATCGTTCCATGGTCACCGTGTAAACTCTTGGCAGTATTGGCCCCCTCTGATGATGTTCTAAAAACCAAATCTGCAGTAGCAAGTTACAACCCTCAAAATGTTTGAACCATTTCTTGCAATGATCCAGAGCTCGGTATATGTCTGCTACAATCATAGAAATAATAATATAGGTTTGTCCCTCAATCCCTCCATTAATGCTTTGGTTACCATGGCCAACCTGGTGTGAATTCTGTCCCATTGGCTTTGAAATACTAGAAAGCAGACGATGGATACAAAAACCCTACGATAAGTCGAACACAAGAAAGTGATGGAGAATTCATCATGAAAGATACGGTAAGATTTGCTGTGTCCATATCGTTCATAGAGGAAATCGAAGGGTATGTAGGACTTCTTCAGGAACTCCAAGTAATCATTTTTTCTCAGACCCATCATTTTCAGAAACCCTCTGGTAGTGCGGCTTTTCGGTACTAGTAAACTGGGACTATCCCATGGTAATCTAGCGAATCCTCCTATTTCCTCCAAAACATGAGTCATTTCTATACTGCCAAACCGGAATACACCTCTTTCTTCGTCCTAGAACATAGTAGCAACCTCGATTAGCATGTTGTTTGGTTGTATGTCCAATAAGGAAGGTAAATTTCCAAGAACCCTTTTCACGTAATTTTTGTCGCTTAACGAAAGGTTTTCCTACCAATCTAACAATAACGGTGGTATACTTTGGACCATGCCGAACCTGGGAGCTTTGTTCCTGAGGGAAAGGCACGGATGCATTGACTGTACTGTTGATCGACTAGTTTTACCGCAAATAAGCCTTTCCAAATTTAAAGGATGATTTTAGGAAGATCGCAGACACTCATATAGTGCCGCTATGGCATTAGTACGCACGAGTGAAATATGATGTTGAGCATGTACTTATGCAAAAGGAAATATTATATTGTCAAGTATTTGCACGATGAATAATAATAAAATATGGTATTTAATAATTGTAAAGATATTTAAGAAAGAAAAACAAAGACACAAGTCAGTTTCCATAGTAAAAAGTGATAAACAGGGAAGAGAAATCATAAATGAATGAAAATAGGCAAATAAATTCACATAGAGTGGGAAGGGGAAGGGGTGTGCAAGTATTAATGGAATAATAAAGACATGCTTAAAGACTAATTCACAAACAAGTTCGTTATGGTAAGAGCCTAAAGATATCCCCAACATAGTCGCCATGCTGTCGCGCCCCCATTTTTTCTCACGAAATTGGGTTTCGACGTTTCTGGGACATACCCTTTTTTATATGATAGGGAATTGGGATTGAAAGAGTTTCCACCTAACGGATTAAGGTGTGTTAGGGCATCTAGAGTAGATAACTCATGTTATACTAGTTTACATCACCAGATATCTGGTAAGGGCTCGAAATTACCTTGAGAGGAAGGTGTTAGGCACCCCTCGAGGTCCACAACGGTGGGTCCCGTTCGAACTTGAATTATGAATTAGTCTAAAGAAGCTAGAGGAATATTTAATAAGGATGGGGGATCCTAACTTTTTTAGCCTAAAGGATCAGCCCGTGCAACATAAATAATACTTCGTAACTCTCTCGAGTCGGGGTGTTACTCATATTATTCAGCGGGCACAGACTATCATTTCCTGCTACCCGATTACTATATTTAATTTGTTACCTAAATCGTTCTAGTTGATTCTAGTTTGATCCCTATGCGTGCACTACCCGTCCCTTACCTATGGACCTAGAGGTATTAGGACCTCTATTTGGGATAGTTCTAGACCAAGCCTAGGTTGCTCAAAAATGGAAAAGATTAAGCGACAAACAAAACATGTTAGGACTTGTAAGTATAAAGCAAATATGGGCTCATGTTAACCTCCGCACATAAACAACAAATGCACGCAATTAATTCCGCAAACCTTATTAACTTTAAAATACTATAGGTAAGATGTCTATACGAGAAAACAGATTTACAAAAACAATTTCATTAGGTGAGTGTCTAAACCTATTGTTTGCATACTGATTTTTATTCCTCATGGTCTAGGCAGTTCAGGCAGTAATACATCACAGTTATAAATCCAGAATTATTAAATCCTACAAGTATATTACCTAAGTGATTGCCAAGGGCGATCGTATTCAGAATCAATTGATAGAATCCTATGGGTATGATTTCTACGAGTTTGACGATTACAGACCTATAGGCATGATTTCTAGGTGTAATACTGACTTTAACTTATAGAGATTGGTTATATTCTCTTTTAATCCTATAGGCATGATCTCTAACTGTTGTACTTACTTAAGTCATGTTATGATTTCTAGGTTTGAAACTGGTTTTAGTCCTACAGGCAAGGTATCTACTACTGAATTGATTTAAATCCTATAGGCATGATTTATAACTGATTCTTTTATCCTATAGGCATGATCTCTACGAGCTGTATATGGGCAAAAATTATGCAGATTGCCAGAAAATTGATCAAATCAAACATCAAGGTCTTATAGGCATGATTGCTAATGTACATTTGTTGGATTGATAGATCCTATGAGCAGGAATTATAATATGCAAACACAGAATTAACACTATCAATAAAAATCGTATAGGCAGTATTTCTAAGCACAATATAGAACTCATATAGTTTTTACCAAATGAACAGAATTGACAGCATAATTAAATCCTATAGGCGGGATTTCTACCAGTTTAGAAAAAGGAAATAAGAAAAACCTCTAGCTTTATTAAATATCCCCAAATCTATTATTAAAAAGTTATACAGACCAGAATAGCAAATGAATTACATAATAGTAATGAGAAACTATAGGGAGCCTTCATTAGGCCCAAGTAAACCTGGGAGCCAGGCCTTCCAACCATAACAACTTTGAGGCAAAGCATAGTAATTCATCCATAGCACATTAGAACCAGGTTTCAGTGTGTCAAAGTTCTAAAGGGCCTCAGGGACCTAGGGTAATGCTCACACCAGAATCATACATTTAGAAGATAACTCATAAGAGATTTGAAAATAGGTCTTCAATGTGTTAGAGTTCATAATAGTGTCTCGTGTGGACCCAGAGGAGCGATCACACTGGGGTGGTTGAGAACCTAAGGGAATAAGAGTGAGGTTCTAAAATCAGTACATAAAAGAGGTAGGGGCGGGTTTTAAAACAGTTTGATTTCAGAAGAAACAAAGTTTAGAACACAAAGTTGCAGGCAGGACTGCACCAAACAAGGGTATACTCAAACACATAGTTCAAGTAAGTTAAAAGAGTATAGTTAAGCTAAACATTCATGCTAGTACCTAGGACAATCACAGAAACAATTAGGCAAAACAGTTAAGTTGACCAGACACATACGAAAATCTGTAGAGTTAGGACTAATGAACCAATTTCATGCTAATAGTATTATAGGGATACTAAGTTCAGAACAAGTGTAGAATTCACAAATAGTGCATGAAACATATTAAAAATTAGGGTAACTTATAAGAGAATTCATATTATTCAAACTTGTTAATCTTAAACTAACAATGACACTCATAAGAATGGATGAGATCATTGAATCACATAAAATGATAGAATCAAACTTGGAATTGAAACATTCTAGTCGAGAAAAGCATAGAGAATGAAATTACAAATGATTAGGGAATACCGGTTAGTAATAAAGCAAGTAAATATACCACAACAGTTAAGTTTCAGAATAACTTGGCTTTGGCTTTCAGCCGGCCAAAACCAGAGACAATTAGCACAGAATCGGAATAAGAGAGAGAGCTTAAGTTTTAGGTGAGAGTATGAGAGTTCGTGTCTGTCCTAAGGGGAAAGGGGATGAGGGTTTAAATAGTGTTCTATTAAGTGAACAAATAAGTGAAGTAATCAAACACACATAAACAAGGGAAAAAATAATCACAGAGTCAATTGAAGTCTAGTGTAAGGACAGATAGTACAGTGTTCAGCCAATTAACATGACATAATAGCGTGTAATCAGGCGAGTAATACTTAAAATAAGGAAAATATCAATTAACAAATAGTTTCAAGGCAAAATAAGGTAAAGAAATAATGAAAACATGATAGATTGAACAGAATAAGAAAAATATCAGCACGGAGAATTAGTAAAAGTCCCATACCCTATTTTTAGTTAAACCACAAAATCGGCAGTAAAATAAGGTACATAATGCATACAATGAACGGGGACAGGGGATTATTCAAAAAGAAATCCCGAATCGAACCAGATTTGGTTCAATTAAAGCATGTCTAAAACCCTTATTTGGGTAAGCCATAAAATCAGTATAGAAACACGGACACAATGATTACATACTATGTAAAATAAACATAAATACGAGTTATTCAAAAAACAACAAAGAATCGAACTAGAAAAAGACCTGAAATCCTAATTTAGGGAAAATAAAGGAAATTAACAGGAATAGGCAAATTCACGCATAATGAAGTGAATAATAGATGAGATAATGCTAAAAATCAAAGCTTGAACCATTTTAGGTTCGAATCAAAGAGAATCTAAAACCTTAACCTTTAGAGTTAAGTAAGAATCCACAAGAGATACGCGAAATAACCGTGCTCACAAAGAACACGAGATGAACGCAGACGGAATACACAACAGGTTAAGGATTTTGAACCAATTTGGTTCGAATCTCTCCATATCCGCTTGTCATTTTGGGTAAGCCATTAGGTAATACCAAAGAACGGGTAGCCAGTAAGGAGGAGGGGTAAAATAAGGTAGGGAATCAACGGTTGATTCCATTTTGGGATTGGAATCGGAAAAGTTAGGGTGATGACGGTGCTAGGTTTTTGAGAGAAGAGGGGGAGAAGATGAGACAGAGAGTGTATAGGGACGACAGGCTTGGTGAAGTGATTAGCTTTTTAGATGGGTCAGGTTAATTAAAAAATGTTGGGGTGATGTGGATCGTTGATCTCGGAGATCAACGGTCCCGATTCAAGAGTTTTGGGTCGGGTTATAATAAACGGGTGTAGGATTGGTTAATGGGTTAAGGGTATTGGGTATTTGATCTTGGGCTGGGAATAATTGGGTAGTGTATAGGTTCGAAATTGGGTTTTTTAGGGGCTAGATTTTAAATAATTTACAAAAATAATTAATAAATAACAAAAATCATCATTTGTGCACGAAAATAATTTAAAATAATTACTTAATATTATAAAAATATAAAAATTCATTTTTTCGTAAATAGTTTAATTATGCATATAAATGGGCTATTATTGCAAAATATGCAATTTTAGCCTAAAGATGCAAAAAATAAATGTGTATAAAAATAGTCAAAGCTTAATATGGAGATGAAAAATTAGATAATAAATTATTATAAAATTATTTATGATTTAATTAATAATTATTTATATAAAAGCAGGAATAAATTGATTAGAAGCCCTTAAAAATTATAAAAAATTACGGAAAAAATACTTAGTGATGCTCACGCACTATTTTGAAGACATATATGCATATTTGAAATATGTGAGGAAAAATTGGGTATCAACATGGTCTTCGATCCCTGAATGCGATCCCGACTTAATCCTTTGGGCTTTTCCTCAGACTTCAAAGCTACAAATAGCTCGATTTAGCTCCATAACATCTACCTCACTCGGAATCAATCTTACAAAGCATAAGACATGTAATTAGTATAAAACACTAGCAATTGAAGCTCAAACTCAATTAAAGTGCATTAAGCAACTAAAACGCGTGATTATAGCCTACCATCAACACCCCACACTTAAACCATTGCTCGTCCTCGAGTAATCAAACTACACTTTATATAGACGCGAACTTTTGAAACAACTCTTCTAACTCATCACACCTAAAATATTTAAAATAGATTAAGCACTTTAATGTAACATCCTCGCCTCAAAATTTAACTCATAAGTACTACACATTATTTTTCACAACACGCTCACTTACTCTAACACAAAGATCAATGACATTACCTTTCTTCTTGAATCAAGTGCCCTCACACAACAAAAGAGAGTAGTTCCACACACAATAAATTTTGAGAACAATTAGGAACTCAAGATAGATAGAATTTACTCACTCTTAAAAATAATATTCATTTGCCACAAAAGACATAACATAGGCTTGCCCGTAGTGTACTACTCTACTAATCGAGTTCATTCAGTTTAGGATCAAGTAGGACTCTAATTTGTTGTAATGTAGGCTGCGGGACAGGTGAGATACATTTGGATATAAGAGGGACTACACCTCCCCAAGAACTTTAATACATATACTTTAACATTTAAAACTCCATACTTATGTCAAGCCATAACTCCACCTTCACATCAATGTATATTAACTCAATACTTCTTTAAGCATAATTACATCAAGAGTCACCACTATCAAGGAATATTTTTTACAACAATACAACTATTTTTTCTTTCTTTTTCGATTCAAGTGGCTCTTACTTTTTTAAAACAGTGGACCTTTCTCCTTACTTCATTAGTTCCACTCAAAAGCCAAACCAACCACCCCACACTTTAACTTTTACAAAGTTCATAACAATTCAAGTGCTCATGAGAGGTGAAAAGGTTCAAATAGATGGTTAATTCAAATAAATGGGTAAGGCTTGTAATGTAGTTGCCAAAGAAATAGGATTACAGGCTCAAAGGGGTTAACTATGATACATAACAATTAGGCGGGTAAAACATATAACTGGGGTTCAACAAAGAAATGCCTATATCACTTCCAAGACTAAACAAAACTACTATTTTGCTTTGTAAACAAACGGGAAAGTTCTAGACATCAAATGCAATGCAAAGAATAACATACAAACCTCACACATACGGCACATAACTCACTAAAGATTGGACTCATCAAGACACTCTAGTCAAAGCAGTTAAGCAAAGTTAAGACCATACAATTTAATGTACTTATACAAGAGTCAAAAAGTTGAGTCTAAGCATCACAACCAAAGTACTCACTGTTCTCAAGGCATAACAAGGTCAAGAGATATTGCTTCAATTCCAATCACAACACAATGACTCCAATTCCTAAAAAAAATAAAACTAACTACACCTGGTTTAAATAAAATCCTTGGAAAAGAACCGCGACTCAAAGAATATCCAAGGGGGAATTATTACACACCAAACAAAAGAAAATCTTTTTATCTTTTTCCTTCCATCTTAAATCCCTCAAGAAGCCTATCGAATAAGATCCATCGTCAGAAAAAGTCTAATTTTCTCTACCTTTTTCGTTTTTTAAAATAATTTTTCCTAGGATCTACTAAAATACTACACAAATACGAAAAATAAATAGACAAGAAGTTAATATTTTTATGACATACTACTACTAATTATTTAGAGAAATTCTTCCACCCCACACTTAAAGGAGTGCAGTGTCCCCAATGCACAAATAAAGCAAAACAATAATGAGGGTGGACAAGAAACTTCTGAAAGGCCAAAGGCCGAAAGACTAGTGGCTCACGAGTACTCAAACTTCCCCCAGATATGGTCCTTTGCGTGGGCGCCTCACACTTAATTCTCACCATCTAGCTTGCTTTTTCACTCTTCCAATGAATTTGTTTCATATGCTTATAATCCTACAAAATCAAAACAAACATTACAAAAATAAATAAAAATAAAAATAAAAGAAAGTTTTAAAGCTAGGTTGCCTCCCAAAAAGTGCCTGATTTAATGTCGCGGCACGACTTGAACCACTTTTTGTCTCTACCTTGAACTTATAAATTGTACCCCTAACAGGGCATCTAGTATATGCCTATGCTCCTTTGGTGGGTATAAAAAAATAAACAGGCCAAGTAATAACTTTCACTCTATGTTTCTCGGCGTTTATATGAGAAATATAATTTTTTCTCTCCGGCACGACAAATCCAAGAATGTAAGCAGCTTGTTCAAGGCTCAGATGACTCGATTTCCATATCATCATCCAAACACAATGTCGAAAAATGTATGGAATGAGGACTAACATGCACTAACTCTAGAATTGTATTACTTTTTACATCCTCATATTTACATGCACTAGAGTTTTCAACTATAACATTATCTGCTTCCTCACATAGCTCTAGTGTACTTTTCTCAACATGGGCGTCATCAACCAAAATATGCTCGAATGATTGGCTCTCCGCATATAGCTCCTCAATTTGGCGTATAAGCTCTTTTTCAGCTTCACACAACTCATTACTATTTTGTTGGGCATTAGACGTATCAACCTTTGCATTCAATTGAGCCTCTAAGTCGTGAATAGTAGTGCCAGATTTATCGATCCCTTGTCCCAATTCAACTCTTTCGTTTATTAAGTCTTTTATCCCCTCTTTAGTTTTCTCACGTTGAGCCTCATATATTTCTAATCTTTCAGCTTGTTCCGTTAGCCAAGTTTGGCTCAAAATCTCCTCTTCTTTGAAAGCTTCCTCTAGCTGGAACTCGCTCTCTTGTCCAATTTTAGGCTCTTCCTGCCTATCAACTAAGTCTGCAACACTTTGGTCATTAAATATTTTAGCTCATTCTTTTACTTTGTCCTTTATTCTCTTCATTGTTTCCTTGAGATTTTCAAAGTCTTTTCGAAGTTCAACAATTTGTTCCAATAATTGCCTCAACAGGTCCATAGTCTGAGCATTGATATTCCACATTCTCTGCTTTGTTCCTATCAAACTAACAAAAATTATCAGAAACATCATAATAAGGGCTCGAAGAAGGATACAAAGAATTAGTACATCCATCCCAACGGCCACCGTGACCACCACACATATTATAAATATTTTACTCAAAGGATTGAGATTGTGCACTGAACTCGCTCCCGAGAATATGTTGACAATTTTTTCACTAGTGGGGTCCTCCACAATATGGACAAAGATCATCAAAGTAAGAATAACTATCATTCGTACAATTTTCATTCCCAGATATCATGTCAAATAAGAAAAGAAAATACTAACTAAATAAGAAAATTAAAAATTTGAACAAAAATCAACAAAAAACTAAACTTAGATAAACATTTAGTAACTAAGTTCCCGGCAAAGGTGCCAAAATCTTGTTGGTTCCCTAAGTACATGTAAGTATACGTGGCCGCCAAGTAATAAAGTAACTCGAAAGTCGGATGTCGAACCCACAAAGACTTAGATTAATCGTTAACTAAGCAAACTAAAACCAACCTGTCCAAGATAATCAAAGTTTGGTTTTCCCATTACAACTACTATTGCGAAATTTAAACACATAACTAAGGGAGATATAGATTCCGGGGTTGTAGTCAGTTGAGTTCGTAATTACACCTATTAATCCAAATTATCTATGATTTCTAGTTAACCAGATCATTTATATAAATAGCATGTTCCCGCAATACTATCCGTCTATCCATAATATATCAATCCTATATTCCTATGGCCTTGAATATATCATAAACAAATATAATACGATATTCAACTAAGCAAGACTGCTAGGTATATTCCTATTTGAACCACGAAATCTTTACCCTAGACACAGGTTCAGAAATAAGCTCTCTCTAATTCTACTCTAATCTAAACACAGCGCTCCCAAGCGTAGTATATATAGTAAATAGAACTCAACTGCAAGCCAAAAAATTAAGCAATTATGCACATAATTAGAGAAACAGCCAAAGATGATAACTTAAAATTAATGGTAATATAATTAATAAACTTCAATATTCATGACAACCACAACCCTAGAACGCGAAGTTTCTCCACATAGACATGGTAGCAAAACAACAAATCATCAAGAAAATAAAGACTACTAAGTTTGATGGAGGAAAGATGGAATCTGATGAATTCCGATATCCATGACAGCTCTGTGATTTCCCTTGGATCTAAAGTATGTTAAAAGTTCTACAAATAACATTTTTACATGTATTTATACTAAGTAGGGTCGGGCCCAGACGAAAATACCTTTTCCTTCGCGCACTGGGATAATAACTCAACAAAAATTGCATAGGCGCGCCGCATGGGGAGACCCGCCAGGCAGGGTAGTAGTGGACTTTATAAAGGAGCATGCAAAATCAATCAACAACACAAATGGGCAGCTGCGGCGCACCACATCTCGCCCCACGAGCCACGACTGTGGGCTTTTCTCAGAGTCAACCTTTTTGCTTCATTTTTGAAGTCTAGACGTGGTTTTCTAGACCTCTGAACGCGATCTCAGCTTAATTCTTTGGGCTTTTACTCAGACTTCAAAGCTCCAAATAGCTCGATTTAGCTCCATAACATCTACATCACATGAAATCACTCCTACAAGGCATAAAATACACAACTAGTGCAAAAAATAGAAATTAAAGCTCAAATTCAATTAAAGTACAGTAAATTAGAGTGCATTAAGAGACTAAAATACGGGATTATAGCTTACCGTCAAAAGTCTTGGTTTCTTGGGAAACAATATGTGCTCCAAAGAGTGTTGGAGCTCTTAATTTGACAAATTTACATCTTTGAAATAAAGCTGCTATAGCAAAGACATGCTGGGATCTAGCACTTAAACAGAATAAACTGTGGATCAAATAGATTCACACATATTATATCAAAGGCCAATCAATAAACTCTATAGCTATACCTCAACAGACATGTTGGATGGTCAGGAAGATTATGGAATTAAGGTCTACTTTGGAGGAAGTGCAGTGCAACTTTAAAGTTGGAAAGAGCATCACAAGGCAAATATACATATAGCTGGCTGGAGATAAAGATAGAGTGCCATGGAAATGCATGATGTTCTCTAATGCTGCTCGGCCAAAAGCTAGATTTACCCTGTAGCTGCAGCTACAAGGCATACTTCTAACTGCTGACAGATTAACCAAATGGAGATTAAAGATAAACATTCAATGTGCGATGTGCCAAAGCTCTGATTAAACTAATGAACACCTCTTCCTTGAATGTGAATATTCTAAAAGAGTATGGCATAGAGTACTTCAATGGGCTCAAGAGCGACCAATGAATACAGTGGGATGACAACAACAACAACCGAGATCATTAGCAGATCAAAGGAGAAATCACAAGTTGCACAACTGTTCAAGATGATGTACGCAGAGTATGTCTATAGCATTTGGATAGAAATAAACATGAGAATCTTTGAGAAGTTGTATAGAGCTAGTGAGTCATTAGCAAGAGATATTGCTTGTGTTTGTAGTGTACGAGCTCCAGGTAGAATAAGACATGAAGTACTTATGTTTAGATTCTAGTAGAGCTCTCTTTGATCATGGTGAAGTTGAATGGATTCTCGGATAGCTAACTGTGTAGTTAGCTACGCTTTGTACAATTTCTTTGGTGATAAAAAAAGTATTTAGTTACCCAAGAAAGAATATCTAAAACATATATGCTTATTTTTTCCCGAAAATTTTACAAAAATCACAAAAAACTAGCTTAAGATAATAACTTAATACTAATAATTGGATGGTAAAGTGACAATGTCTTAACATAATAACGCAAAAAAGTATTTTAAATGTAGTTGTAAGACGACATACTTTTTAATCTTTTAACTACTAGCGAGAGATAAACGTGCAAAGCACGTAAATAGATACTAGTTATTATAAAAGCATGAATATTCCACACAAAATATTGATAGACCAAAATATCTTGAAACTATTAATAGATTGTTATTTCCTTTAAAATATAAAATACATCTTCGACAAATAATTTCATAATGGACAATAGTAATATTTATGACTTTCCTAAACATGAATTTCTAATGCTGATGAATAGTTTTTGTTGCAGGATGAATTCTTCAATAACCAACTTTATCAGCCATTGAGCACGATATTTTGCTTAAAGAGTTCATTTGCGTGTCTTGCTGTTTTTACGTATAATTTGTATTCATAATCATTTGACAGCATGTAATATTTTTGCGCAATAATCGAATTAATTACATGGACAAATTAATATGTATCTGTACTATAGAATTTCTACTTCTTTTTCATTGATGAAATCATTTAATTTGTTTTCTCGTAATGTGGTTAACTTAATTGAGATTTAATTTCCAGTTAGTATCCCTTAGCTTGTGATTTGTGAGTTTTCGGGTTTTGGGGAGTTTGTTAGCTTTGAGAATTGTTGTGTTATGTGTCGAGCGGCACCTTAAACCCTGTTTATTTTACCAGTTCAGATTTATTTATTTTCTTCCGCAAATTTTGATTTATCTTCCGCATTGTTAGGCTTACCTAGTCATAGGGACTAGGCGCCATCACGACATCTTCATGGAGGGTGAACTGGGATCTTGAAAAGTTGGTATCAGAGCTCTAAGTTCATAGGAGTCACAGATCACAAGCCGGTTTATTAGAGTCTCGTGGATCGGTACGGAGACGTCTGTACTTATCTGCGAGAGGCTATATAACCGTTAGGAAAATTTAACTTCACTTGATTTCCCTATCGTGCAAAATTTTTGACATCCACAATCCAAAACCTCTGTCTTCTACTCTCTCACAGATGGTGAGGCACACCTACTACTCGAGGTGATCAGGCACTCGCGCCCCCTGCTGCAGCCATCGGAGGTCGGGCCGGGGTAGAGTTCGAGGACGCGCGTGGTGCAGCGAGAGCGCCTGCGCGAGCTGCCGCCGAGGCACCTCTAGCAGATCCAGCCGGAGTCCAGGCACCTGGCACGCCCACTGCTACTACTACCCCAGCCATTCAGGAGACTTTGGCACAGTTCATGAGTATGTACACTACTTTGGCTCAGGCAGGACTGCTTCCCCTTGCTGCAGCTACATCCTAGGCCGGGGGAGGAGCACAGACTCCTACCGCCCGCACTCCTGAGTAGCGAGTGCATGTTGAGCAAGTCCCAGAGATTATTCCTGTGCCGCCTGCGGTACCAGTTCAGCGCGGGGACATGGCAGCGGCTTCCGAACAGGAGCAGATGAGACTAGAGAGGTTTAAGAAGTATGATCCTCCGGTGTTCAGTGGATTAGCATCAGACGATGCCTTGGGGTTTCTTGATGAGTGTTACCGTATTCTCCGTACTATGGGTATCTATGGATCGAGCGGGGTTTCCTTCACTACTTTTCAGCTTCGAGGAGTCGCCTATAATTGGTGGCGCACCTATGAGTTGGACAGTCCAGACGAGGCAGCTTCACTGACTTGGACTCAGTTTTCAGATATGTTTCTGAGAGAGTTTGTTCCTCAGAGCCTCAGGGATGCATGGCGCGTGGAGTTTGAGCATTTGCGCCAGGGTGCTATGACCGTCTCGGAGTATGCTGTCCGTTACACCAGTTTGGCTAGACATGCCTCAGCCTTGGTTTCTACTGTTCGCGAGAAGGTTTACCGGTTTATTGAGGGGCTTATTCCTATCATCAGGTCCAGCATGGCCCGTGAGTTGGAGATGGATATTCCATATTAGCAGGTGGTGATTGTTGCTAGGAGGATAGAGGGCATGCATGCTAGAGAGAGAGGGGGCAGGCAGGGTTATGAGAGAGAGAGCAGACGAGATCGGGAGAGAGAGTTTGGGGAGGCGAGGGGTCTTCGTAGATTGAGGAGATATACAGGTCCTTATTTTGGAGGCAGGGTGCATCACGGTAGAGGTTTTGCGGGTCAGCTAGTTCAGTTCGCGCTTCAGACTCAGCATGGTGACTCATGTGTTCATGGGTCTCGGAGCACCCGCATCGCACAGTTCCCACCATCTCGTCAGCAGAGAGGGTGTTTTGAGTGTGGAGATACTAGCCACATGGTGAGAGATTGTCCTAGACTTTGGACCGGTGTGTCCTAGCAAGGTATTCAGGTAGGTAGGGGCGCCCAAGAGGGGGAGGCCAGGCTCGTTGATGTGTTCCATATGGTAGGCTTGAGACCGGTGCGCCAGTTGAATGTCATTCAGCTACGGGTTCGATTTGTTATAGAGGAGCACTATCTGTAGTTCATCTCAGTTCTGCTTATTGGAGCGAGTCTCCTTGTTTGTTGTCCCATTTATGGGAGCGTTTCATGATTTGTACTCTGTTACGTGATTTTCCTGTTGGGAGGTTCTATGAGTGATAGCTGTGTCTATCGTCCGTTTCTAGCTGTTGTCGAGAGTTATGAGGCTAGCAGTAAATTCATGTTGTCTGTTCCGGTAGGTTTGATGTGGTCTCTGAGTATTCTTGGTTACGAGCTGTAATTTCTATGCTCCACCGGTGTGGGAGCTAACTTGTGTTGTAAATTGTAGACGGTATTGATCTAGTGAGAGTCTCTAGATGGGTTGATGTGTGCCCTACTTGTGATTTAGTGTTGAGGGCGGGACCCTCGTGATTTCAGGTGATTGATATGCTGAGACCGGGTTGTGTACTGCAGTGAGAGGTTATATCAGTATAAGATCATTGTGAGTCTTTATATGCTTTCGTTCCTTCTTGTTAGATGTTTTGTTGATTTGTGTTCTAGAAGGACCTATGCTAGTTGATTTGTTTGTTAGTTCCCTTATGTGTTTCCTTCTCGTATTCAGTCATTTCAGTTCTGTGCTTCTTGAGTTTTGGCTTATGGGGTGTATACCCGTTGGTGTTGGCTGAGACTTAGTTGTTCGGGTGTTTTGTTATGCGAATTTCGTGGTTATTGTATCATTGCCAGTGTTGTGGAAATTTGAAAAGAGTTCCTGTTGGATATGAGGCTTATGGACAGTACATATTTGATCTCAGGCAAGTATTGCCATCAGAAATATTATTGTGGGCCTATGAGTGAGGTGTCATGTTGTGTAGTTGTACCCTGTATTTGTTGGCTCGTATTGGAATAGCTGTTTGCAACTGATATCGGACATGGATTTAGGGTCGGGTCTTCTGGAAACAAATGGAAGGTGAGAATTCTGGCTTGAAGGCCTACTGGTATTGCTAGGAAGGTTAAATTTCAGTTAAGATGGTGTTGTCAGGCTTATGTGATTTGGGGTGATGTGGGATCACCTGCGGGTGTATGTTGGAAGTGCGCACTCAGTGACTTGAGGACTTCAAGGAGAAACTTAGCACGTTCGAGGACGAACGTTGGTTTTAAAAGGCATGTCCGGTGTAACGACCCGACCAGTCGTTTTGAGAAATTAAGCTCCATTCAGCGGCATAATGTCTAGAACAGCTTCGAAATATGAGTATCGACTTGCGTGCATGGTGGAATTCAGCTTTCGGATGGTTTAGAGTCAAATTTAGAGAAGAAACCTTGTTTTGGAATTTAGAACGGTGAAAAGTTGACCGGAATTGGACTTTTGGGTAAATGACCCTGGAATGGTCCGTGGATGATCTCAACAGCTTCATATGGTGATTTTGGACTTAGGTGCACGTCCGGATTCGGATTTGGAGATCCGTAGAGTAATAGAGGCATTTCGGCGAAAGTTGAAGTTGGAAAACGAAAAAGTTTGACCCACAGTTGACTTTTGAGATACCGGGGTCGGAATGCGATTCCGAGAGTTGGAACAGCTCCGTTATGTCATTTTGGACTTGTCTGCAAAATTTGGCGTCATTCCGAGTTGAATTGATAGGTTTCGGCATGGGTTTCGATATTTGAAGATTTAGAAGTTCATAAACTTGATTTTTGGTTTGATTTGTCGTTTCGATGTTGTGTTATATGATTTGGAACTTCGAGCGAGTCCGTGTTAAGTCATATGACTTGTGTGTGTGATTAGTGGAGGTCCCGGGGGCCTCGGGTGTGTTTCGGATGCTCAATGGGTAAATTTTGAAGTTAGAAGGAAATTTGCAGCATGACTTCTGGTGTTTTCGCTTCTGCGGCTTGGGAACCGCAGAAGCGTCACCACAGAAGTGGCTTGTCAGCCGCAGAAGCGGAAAACGGACGTTGGCTTGGGAACCGCAGAAGTGGTGTAATTTCCGCATAAGCGAACTCGCTTCTGCGATGGGTGGACCGCAGAAGCGGTTGTTCGGCTAATTAAGAGAACCGCAGAAGCGGTTGGTTTTTCCGCAAAAGCGGAAATCACCGGTATGAAATAGAATAATCCGAGGGTTTATTTCAAAAGTTAGAGAAATCAAAATTTAGCTCGGAAGAAGGCGACTTTGGGTGGATTTTGAAGAAGAGATCACTGGGTAATGTTTCCTTAACCTCATTTAGTTGTTTTCTATCAATATCTAGTTAAATCCACCATTAGAATTAGAATTCAAGGTCAAAATTGTGGAAAATTGGATGAAATTTCCTAGACTTAACTATTGGGTTTTGAGGGAGCATTTGGCCTCCGATTTGGGAGATGTTTATATGGTTAGAGTCGTGAGAGTACGAGGGTTCTGAAAATGTGAAAATTATTCGATTCCGAGAAGTTGGCTGGAGGGGCGTTTTGGTTATTTTACCTATTTTTGCGCCCTAGCTTTAATTTTAATAGTGGAATCAGTTTTTTGCAATATTATTTACGATGTGTAATTGAATTGAATAAATTTGAGCCATTTAGAGTCGGATACTCATGGCAAAGGCGCGGTTTCTGGTGATACTGAGCCGGTTCGAGGTAAGTATCTTGCCTAACCTTGTGTGGGGGACTTCCCCTTAGGAATTGAGTCTTCCTTGCTAATTGTATTCCTTGTACGCGAGGTGACGAGTGCGTGCTTGGATTTATTTGTGGAAAAATTTCCCCTTTTAGGCTCTTAGTTCATCATAATCACCGAACATAAAGTTGTTCTTGATACGATTGAGTTCCATGTTGTTAGTTTCACCTCTACATGATTTACTTGGAATTTATTGCCCTTTTGGTTATAGTTGTTGCCTAATTGGTTTTACTTGTTTAACTGTGGACATTTACCCCTCTATAGTCATACTATCATTTTTAACTGCTATCTTTATTTGGAAAGCATCATTTCTATCTCTCATGTAAATAATTGACCTTAATTGGAAAGAAGTTAGATATCCACGCTTAGTTGATATTTTCCTTAATTGTAATTATTTGAGTCATTTTAATTTCCTTGTTGATGAACTGAATATTATAAAATCATTGTTTCGTTTTATTTCTCTCTTGTTGAGCTGTTCTTATTATGCTTAGTATTTCCTTGTTATGGTTATTCCTTGTGAGTTAGTTGTACCGTCTTTTGGTGAATGGAATTTTTGGGGTTGATTCTCTTGCTTTGTCCTGTATGTATTGTCATTATTATGTTGTACTTGAGACTGTGATGCACGAGGTCTTTGCCGTGCGGTTGTTGCTACTGTGATGCACGAGGTTTCTGCAGTGCGGCTATTGATATTGTGATGCACGAGGTCTTTATCGTGCGGTTGTTGCTACTATAATGCACGAAGTTTCTACCGTGAGGTTGTTGATATTGTGATGCACGAGATTTCTGTCGTGCGATTGTTGTTGAAGGGTTGTACGAGGTCTTTGTCGTGCCATTGTTGTTATTGATGTTTTGCACATGCGGTGTAATAAGGCGGGATATGTTATATGCTTATATGTGGGTTGTGCACGTGGCGGAATAAGGTGGGACATTGTTATGCACGTGTGGCGAAATAAGGCGGTGCCTATCATATTATGTATTGCACACGTGGGAAATAAGGGGAGCTACGCCGAGAATTGATTGTATAGAGTTGTGACGGCCTGTTGAGGCATTCCTATTTGTTTTCTATTGTGATTGTGGGTTGTTTACCTGTATGAACGTTACCGCTTGGGAGTTGTGAGGGGACATCGTACGTGCGGTCCGTCCTCCTTTTCATGTTTGTTAGTTGGTAGAATTTTTGTTAGAAACATTTGTACAAGCATACACGTAGCTGAACACTCCTATTAGAGGTGAATTTCTCCTGATTTTTCTAAGGGTGGAGGTACGCCCTCGTATATCTTTTATATTTGTGGGAGTGTCCCTAGCTAGCCAGTTAGTTGTCGGTATAACTATGAGATTGATGGGGCACAGGATGCCAATTGTTAGATTTCAGATGCCGGGTCTTCGTGAGTTGTGGTTTGTCCGAGACTTGGTGAAATTGTGGAAAGAGTTGGATAAGACCTTTTGTGAACATCATTGTAGGATATGAGTTATTGACTTGTTTTTCCCCTTGCTGTGTTGTGGCCTTAGGATTTGGATTGTGATTCTGCCGTCGTTTTGTATCATCGTTTATTATATTCTTGCTGTTAATTGTTGTATTTATCCCTTATTGTGAATTGTAGCATTGTTGATCGTTCATGCATTCTTTACATATTCATATGTCGTTACCATTATTCCTATGATTATACTGTTTATCAACCGGTAGGTGCCTTGACTGTTCCTCGTCACTACTCCACCGAGGTTAGTCTTGATACTTACTGGGCACCGCCATGGTGTGCTCATACTACTCTTTTGCACATTTTTGTTGTGCAGATACAGTTACTCCCTTTCAGTTCTGTCAGCCTTGGAACGAGGCGTATCGGTAGAGACTTCAAGGTAAATCTGCTACGTCCACAGACCGAGGAGTCCCTTTCCAGCTTTTCTGTAATAAGTATAGTTCTTCCAGCATTTTTCTCGTTGTATAGATATTCTTGAGTCAGAGCTTCTTATGTATCCCTTAGCTTGTGATTTGTGAGTTTCTGGGTTTTGGGGAGTTTGTTAGCTTTGAGAATTGTTGTGGCATGTGCCGTGCGGCACCTTAAACCCTTTTTATTTTACCGGTTCAGTTTTATTTATTTTCTTCCGCAAATTTTGATTTATCTTCCGCATTGTTAGGCTTACCTAGTCATAGGGACTAAGTGTCATCACGACATGTTCATGGAGGGTGAACTGGGGTCGTGACATCCGATCACACTGAAAGGCCAATGAAATCGTGCCACGTGTGCAAGTGACATGTTATGGACAATCAAATGCAGCCATGTCACCCTTCAATTTGATTGGTCGAAAAGAGTTTGTCCTTATCATGACTCTTCCCTTCCACAACTATGAATAGGGTCTTCATAACTCGGAAAAGGGACCAGAAGTTATTAGAAGAAGCAAGAAAGAGCTCGTGGATCAAACGTTCCAAATTCCTCCACAAGTTTCAAGCTTCAAGTTCAATTTCAAGAAATCGAATTCAAGCTCAAGAACGAAGACCAAATCAAGTTCAAGTCCAAGCAATCAAGCTCAATCTCAAGAACAAGATCATCGTACGTGGAAACAAATATATATTCAAGATCAAGCTCAAAGGCCCTTGGAATTATTTACTATTGAAAAGAAGAATCAGATGATTCATAGATATTGTACACTCAAATATTTGAAATAAAATACTACGATTGTTGCGATATTTTCGGTCTTGATTTTATTTTCTTGACGCAATTTATTGTCTACAAATTCTGGCTCACCTAGTGGGATAATCTCTACCTCTCATCTCAACTTTTCATTCACCAAGGTGACCAAGAAAATTGAAATGGCTTCAAAGAAAATCAACTCCGGTTCAACTTCCACCAAGGCTGCTAACTCCAGTAACTATGCTGATGAGGAAAGCATCCTCGATGTTACCCTTGGAAGCTTCAGACTAGTTACGAGGAGAAAAGCAAGCTCTTTAGTACAACAAGCACCCCAAGTGTCGTCCGCATCAACCCCTGTTTTCGGATCTTCATCCTCAAAAGGAGCAAGATATTCCACAAATGCATCTGAAGGAGGAAGTGATGTTGCTGAAAAGATCAAGAAAACTATTGCTCTACTTGACCTCTCTGGATCCAAGCACTCTGCTGTGAAGGAAGATGATGATGCTTCAAGTGATGGATCTTCCCCACTTACACCGCATAGCATGAGCCAATCAAGGATAAATCTGTGTGAAAATCCATGCTACTCTCCGTCGTCCACGACAATCATGCAAGCCATGGTAAGAAACGCTTCATCTATGGAGGAATAATTGTCAAACTTGACGGAAGCAATCGCTGGCTTGACCAAATGCATGCAAAATCAAGAGGCTAGAATTGACAAGCTAACAGACTGGGTGGGAATCTTGATGGAAGAAGAATCCACCCATGCACCCGGCAAGCTCCTAGAGGTTCTAGAGAGTGACTCTCCCCCGAGACAAGCAACATCCACTAAGGCTATCCCTGTCTCATCTGAAGGGATGATTCCAATCGATCAATTGAAGGAGTTCATTGAAGGAACCATTAAGAACAAATATGAAGTTGCTGCCAAATCCTCCCTTACATATGCAAAGCCGTACACTGCATGGGTCGATATGTTGAAGATGCCTGCTAGCTATCAACCTCCAAAGTTTCAACAGTTTGATGGTAAAGGTAACCCAAAGCAACATGTGGCGTACTTTGTTGAGACATGCAATAATGCTGGGACTTATGTAGATTACCTCGTCAAGAAATTTGTCCACTCATTAAAAGGAAATGCTTTTGATTGGTACACGAACCTCGAGGCTGGATCTATTGACAACTGGGATCAACTAGAGCAAGAATTCCTCAATCGCTTTTATAGCACAAGATGCACTGTGAATATGATAGAGTTTACAAATACTCGTCAATGAAAGGGGGGGAACACTTATCGACTTTATCAACGTTGGAGGAATGCAAGCCTCAACTACAAAGACAGACTTAGTGAAGCTTCAGGCATTGAGATGTGCATCCAAGGAATGCATTGGGGATTGCGCTACATCTTGCAAGGTATCAAGCCTGTCCCATTTGAAGAGCTTGCAACTCGTGCCCATGACATGGAATTGAGCATGGCCTCCGCCGGAAATGAAAGGCTGCCTATCTATGAACCTTGCAAAGCGAATGACAAGCAAGAAGTCAGGAAGTGGGGCAAGTTCATGCTCAAGTCTGAAAGCAAAGAATCTATGAATGTCAATACGTCACCTATGAAGTTCACGACGAAGGTGAACAAGAAGCAGAGTATGAAATCCACTTTTTTTCAAGATAAGCCAAGTGGAAAGTTGACTCTAAAAGAAATGCAGGAGAAAGAGTACCCATTCATGGATTCTGATGTGCCAACCATCTTCAAAGAACTCCTATCTCATTGAGCTTCCTGAGATGAAGCGGCCAAATGAAGCTGGAAAAACAAATAACCCAAATTACTGCAAATATCACCGACTTGTAAGCCACCCTCTGGAGAAGTGCTTTTTCTTCAAGGATAAAGTCATGGACTTGGATCGCGAAAAGAAGACCGTTCTTGAAGATGAGAAAGCAAGTTGTCACGACCCAAACCCGGTCGTGATGGCGCCCAACCCTAAAGCTAGGCAAGCCTGACCAACAGTCGCTCCCAATTCAACTTGAAATCTCAAAACCGTCAATTTAAAGAGAATAAATAGTTTCAAATTAATAATCCAATATTTATAGAAGAATAATAGTGAGAAGTATGAAAACTGATAAAACACTCCCAAAATATCTGGGGTCACAAGTCTAAAGCCTCTAAACAAAATTGGGTAACAATATCTGAACGGAAATATCCAAGTCTAGAAATGTATATATATATGAATCTGAAATAGAAAGAGTAGCCAGGTCCTGCGAACGTCAAGCAGCTACCTCAACAACTCTGATAAGCTCTGGAAATAAAGACTGCTCAGCTAAACCTCCGGTGTACCTGAATCTGCACACAAGGTGCAGGAAGTAGGGGTGAGTACTACCAACTCAGTGAGTAATAAGCATATAAAATGTCTGAAGATAAGAAATCCACGAAATGCCAAAGTAAAGCTAAATCTAACAATCTGACACCTCACTACGAACCAACAACAACAGCTAATAACAGCTAGCACAAGTAAATACCAATGCATGAATGCAATGCAATACACATGACCGCTAAGGTGCTTATCCCGATCCATTTAACGTCGACGGTGCTCACTGGGGGTGTGTACAGACTCCGGAAGGGCTCCTTCAGCCCAAGTGCAATATAATCATAACATTCGCTGCGGCGCGCAACACGATCCATACTCAGTCCACAATATGCATATGAGTCACAACAGATTCAATTAACTTCCCAGTTTCCAATTTATCAATAAGAATATACTTTAGATATTTAACTTTAGGAAAAGTGACTTAGCGTTTCATAACAGTGATTTAACACAGGACTGAGATCAATGATTATACAAATCATGCTATCACAATGATAATCATCCTCTAGGGATACTACAGGTCGGCACAAGGCCCCAAACATGGCATTAAGCCCAGATATATTCAT
>MU758958.1:12451-25183 GCA_026770625.1 Nicotiana glauca | reverse complement strand
TCTAACCGGCCGTAGAATTATCCGCAATGCCTTTCCTTTCGTATTGACCTCCTCGCACGTCAAATCTAGTCAAAATCACAACGAATACATAAATATGGGTTAAAGAAACATAACCCAATAAAAAATACTCAAAAAGTATTAAAATTCACGAAGTTAGTAAAACCCGAGCCCCGGGCCCGCTTCTCGAAAAATTCCGAAAATCATACCAACAGATTCCTCGTCTCGCCACGAGTTCGTACATATAAAGTTTACCAAAATTGGAGCTCAAATGGCCTTTCAAATCCCCAAAATTCGTTTTCAAAAAACCAAGCCCTAGTTCTTCACAATTTCAACTTATTTTCATGGATTTGAGGGTTGATTCTTCATGAAAATGGTGTTTTTAAATCAAGACTTACCTCCAATCACTACCCGTTGAAAACCCTCTTCAAATCGCTCAAAAACCTCTCTTGGCGGAGCAAAAATGGTGGAAATTTTATGAGGGTCGCGACTAAAATTTAACCCTTAACTGTTCTGCCCAGACGTCTCCTTCTATGCGATCGCATCAGTCCAATTGCGATCGCATAGACTAAAAATTCCGGCCCTGAAAAATCCTCTTACGCGATCGCATAAAAGGCCATTGCGATCACATACCTCTGTTTCCTCCTACTACGCGATCGCATCAGTCTACCTCGCGATCGCATTGAACAAGTTTCTCTACCTATGCGACCGCACACTCCTTCACGCGATCGCATAGAGCAAAATCTCCACCTCCTCAGAACCTTCTATGAGATCGCAGACATGCCTATGCGATCGCATAGAGTAAAAATTCTCTGAAATTTTCTGCTGCATTAAACATGCTCAAAATTCCCCGTTGGCCATCCAAATTCACCCCGAGGCCCTCGGGACCTCAACCAAATGCACAGATATGTTCTATTACTTCATTCAAACTTACTCGTAATATAAAAACACTATCATAAGCATCAAAATCATCGAATTACCACGGATTCAAGCCTAAGTTAAACTAAAACTTCCGAAACTTGCATTTGATCTAAAACCCGACCTAAACACCTCCGAATGATCTAAAACTTTGCACGCATATCCAAAATCACCTAACGGGCTACTGCAACTCTCGAAATTCCATTTCGACCCTCGAATCAAAATCTCACCTATCAACCGGAATTCGCCAAAATCCAACCTTAGCCAATTCAAGCCTATTTCTACACCAGACCTCCAAATTCAATTTCGATTGTTTTCCTAAGTCATAAATCATCCCCCGAAACTAGTCGAATCATCAGAAATCCATTCCGAGCCTTCTAACTCATAAGTCAACCTTCTGTTGACTTTTCCAAACTAAGCTTCTCATAAAGAGACTTATTGTCTCATTTCTAACCGAACTCTATCTGAATTACTTCAAATTCTTCAAACACATATAATGAAACATACAGAAGTATAAAATGGGGAAAATGGGGCGGTAACTCCCGTAACAACGGGTCGGATCGTTACACAAGTGCAAACCAAGTCTCTATCACCTTTGGCTCATTAAGTCCGGATGAATTATGTGGCTTTAAAGAAAGTAAAGATGAAGAATTACTGAAGAGAGACAAAGATGAAGAAAATCAACCCGATGATGATGAAGGTTTGACATTGGTGACTCGTCGTAGGCACCACAAAAGGATCCCACGAAAAGAATCAATAGAACAACCAACAAGGAAGATGATGATAAAAAGACCAACGAAAAAGAATCCAGTAAGGCATTTGAAGAAAGCAGAAGTGGAGATGCGCCATTCTCAAAAGCCATGAAATCCAGTGACCTTGGAGGATTTTTTACCAAGTTGGTTCCGCACGAAGATTTTTCATGAGGGCATTGATGCCTCTTGTTGACATGCTGACAAAGGGGAAGAAAAGAGTGACAACCTACCGTTGGCACCATCTTCGGAAAAGCCCATCGGGTCCACTCCTCAAGAAGTTAATGCTTGTGAGGAAAAGGTTACGTTTACAAATGACGATCTTTTGCTAGGTGACACTCATCATAACTGCCCATTTTACCTGGTTAGCTATATGTGCGATGAAAGGGTAAATTGAATTTTGGTTGATGGAGGATCCTCAGTGAACATTTTTCCAATCCACACTGCGAACGAACTTGATATTCCCATGAACGAACTCTTAGAAAGTTGTGTGATGATTTTCACTAAATTCCATAATCATTTTTGTGGTTAAATCCCATTTTTATCAAAAACCTAGATTTTCATCTAAACCCATAATTTTAACTAATTTTCATGTTAAATCTACTCATGAACTATGATTTAATTCACATTTTATAGAAATTACTTACCTCAAGGTGTTAGGTGAAATCCCCTCTCTAAGAGCTCCAAAAATCTCCTAAGGAATGCGATAAATGAGCCGAAAATGTCTAAGTCCAAATTAAATGAAGTGTTCTTCCTCCAGCATTTTTTGCACCTGCAGTGCTTCTGCCGCTTTTGGGTACCGCACCTGCAGTTCTAGATCTGCTTCTGTGAAGTTCCTCACGCCCAGCAAGGGCCAGTTCCGTGGATGGGATTTTTGCTTCTGTAGCGAGTGGGTCGCTCCTGCGTCCTTTCCAACCGCATCTGCGCGTTCGCATGTGCGCACAAAACCCACATCTGCGGTCTAAGGCCAACATTACCAAAGCTGCATCTGCGACCCAACCCCCGCATCTGCGGCCCAAAGCTCGCAGGTGCGGGCGCACCAGAACTGGTGCACAAGCAGCCCTCTTGAGTTTCAACTCAATTTGCACACCGTTTGAATGGCCTCCGGGGCCCTCGAGGCCCCGCCCGAACGTGCCAACAAGTTTGAAATCCTAAAACAAACTCGCTTGCACCCTCGAAACGCATAAAACAACAATGAAACTAAGAATCATGCCCCAAACCAAATTGAATCAACTTATGAATTTCAAGTTCTTCCAACTTACTCCGAACGCGCCAAAACATGCTTAGACTGCTCAGAATGAAACCAAATTTTGCGTGCAAGTCTTAAATGACATTATCGATATATTTATTATCTCGGGATCCTAATTGGGCCTCTATATCACCAAAACCTACTCCAAACTAAATTTAAAGAACTTTAAAACCTTCAAAGTGCCAACGTTCACTATTAGGCGCCGAAACGCTCTCGGGTTATTCAAAACCCGCTCCGAACATACACCCAAGTTCAAAATCATCATACGAACCTATTGGAACCGTCAAATCCTGATTCCAAGGTCGTTTACTCCAAATGTTTATCGAAGTCAAAATTAGCTTTTAAGGCCAAATCATGGAACCACGTGTTCCGATTTCAACCCAAACCCTTCCGAAATCCTGAATTAACCATCCTCTCAAGTTATAAAATAGTAAAATCATATACGGTGAGCCTTATTTAGGGGAACGAGATTCTAGAAAGCAAAATGAACGATCGGGTCGTTACAATATTTCACATTCATTTCATCTATCTTCTCAACATTATACCCATTTCGGCGGATTTCTATAAATTTCAATAAGTTTCTTCGGGACTTGGAGGAGAATAATGCATTATTTATAATAAGTTTTGTTCCTTTAGACAGAAATATGATAGCTCTTTCGGAGCCTTCAATCAAACTTGTATAACCAGAAATTGTAGATATATTTTCCTTTTCTTTATGCAAATAAGAAAAGTATTTCTGATCTTTGAATATGGCATGAGTTGTTCTACTATCAATTACATAAATATCTTCATGATTGGTCTTTAATCCAAATATAATTTGAGGATTATCCATATTCTCTAATACTTTCAAAGTATTTGCTCGAGATTGCAGAATCTCGTACTGTAACGTGTTATAAAATAACGAGTGTAAAGTAAATAAATCAAAGACAATTATAGATAGAAACTGATATATTATTCAACTTCAAACTAATGTACATAATGAACTGAAAACTCTTCTGTTTTTAGAAGAAAGGAAGCAGCTGCGTGGCTTTTCTTGAGCTGCTTGTAAGCTATCCGCATGAGCTGCTTGCAATTTGCCTGTTTAATAAGAAGCTGCTGAAATCATTTCATTGAGTTGCTTGTAATATACCTGTATTAACCGTTTGTAGATAAACTTCAATAGACTACCAAACGGATAATCTTTTTGGAGTAATAAATAAATATCCACAATATAATTATTTTCCTAACACCCAAAATATTTTTTTCAAACACCATTTATAAATAAAATTTAAAGTAAAAAGATTTTGACAATTTGGGGACCCTTGCTTCTCACCAATTAGGCGGCCAAAAGGAAATTATATCAAAACGACGTCGTACCAATGTAGCAACCCGATTTCAAAAACCAATCACGATTTCTCACACATATTTTTAGTGCGGTGCGTGTGCGTCCGAGTCAATTTCTGGTTCTTTTCTGACTCGTTCGCTCATCTTTCATCAAATTCCTAAATTCGATTTTCGATTCCAATCATTCGCCTTAATTAAAGCGCTGTAAGTAATAAATCTCCTCTCTGGGAGTCCCTCTTTTCCATTTTGTATAACTTCTAGAAGCTTCCGTCATACGAAGGATTCGGTTTAGATGCACCGAAAATTTTGTTAATTGTATAAACTATGTAACTCTGCGCGAATTTTCTTTTTTCGTGCCGAATATTAGCTGTTTGTTGATAAATTTTGGGGTTTTAGGCGAATTGCCTCAGTTTTGGGCAATTGTTGAGTTTTTTAATCATATTTTGATTATAATAGGTGTATTTTGCTTGTAATTTTGATTTTTGTTTTATATAGAAGGTAATAAACATTTTCTATTGTGCTTTATGAAACTAAACATGTTATAAATTACAAGCTATGGGTTAAGCTAAACCCGGTAGCTTTGGCTGAGACCTTGTATTTGTGTTGAATTTGGGTGTTTTTGGGCGAACTGCGCAGTTTTAGCAATTGTTAATTGTTTTATGATATTTTGATTAAAATGTGTATATTTTGCTTGAATTTTGATTTCAATAGTATAGAAGGTAATTGGATGTTCTATTGTACTTTTTGAAACTAAACATGTTGTAAAATTGCCCCCGAGAGACAGGGGTGAATGTACAATATAAGCTATGGGTTACGCTGGCCTGCTGAATCCAGTAGGTTTCTCTCAGGCACTATATATGTGTTAAACTTTTTTGCAAAATTTGTAGCCAGTATTGGCAAAAATAAGTATTTTTTCACATAGTGATTATAATAGGTGTATTTTGCTTGGAATTTTTTTTTAGTACTAGATAAGGTAATGAACATTTTCTATTGTACTTTATGAAACTAAACATGTTGCAAAATTTCCAGCGAGAGACGGGTGAATATACAATATAAGTTATGGATTAAGCTGAACCCAGTAGCTTTGGCTAAGACACTGCATGTGTTAAAAAATCTACCAAATATGTACTAATATTAAAGTTCGAATGTAGTGACTCTAGTGGTCAGTGGGCTAACTGGGCTAGGGAAGCAAAACCAGTCATACCCGCTAGAGCAAAAACTTTAATTGATTCTCTGCAAAATATTAGCAGTATGTGAAGCTGGAAAGACATACTCCTTTGAAGGATGTGAGTTGTTATCAAAGATTAGTTGGCAAATTGCTGTATCTAACCATGACAAGACTTGATATAGCTTATGTATTTAAAAATCCAAACACTTTGGTCATTCATGGAAATCATGCTCGGAGGTTACTTTAGTGGTTGTCAAATACATAAGAAGGAGCAAGGTATACTGATGGCTGCAGATTGTCCCAAGTAGAGTGTGGTTCATTGCAGTGTTGTCAAAGGCGCACTTAAAGCGCTTAAGCCCTGAAGCGAGGCTCAAAACACGTTGAGCGCTTTGCCTCGCTTTGTGGGCTCTTTAGAGTCACATCAAAGCTTTAAGGCATACTTTTTCTTGCCAATGAGTGTAATCCTAAAAAGGCGATCTTAAACAATTGATATTTCACTTTATCATGAGCTTTTTTTTCAAATTTCTTTGTCTATATATTTGTTATTCATGCTTATAATGATTAGTCTTGGACTACATGCATATTTTTACTTTTTCTCCCTGTTGCGCCTTTTTTCAGTAAAGCCCACACTTTATTTGTGCTTTGCTCTTAAAGCCCCAACGGACTTTAGAGCTTTTTTGCGCTTTTCGCCTTTGATAACACTGGTTCATTGTGACTTTGATTGGGTTGCGTGTTCCGACACTAGACAATCAATCATGGGATACATGATGAAGCTTGGAGTTCTTTGATTTCTTGGAATTCAAAGATACAAGATACTGTATTAGGAGCTAAGCAGATGCAGTAGCGTGAATTCTGTAATGGCTGAAGTTTTAGGTTGAGTGACGTTTTAAGGTAGCTAGGAATTGAAATGCAAAAGCCTGAGAAGCTGTGTATTGTGAAAGTACATCTGCAATCCAAATATGGGGAAATCCATTTCAATAGATGACAAAGTACACTGAAACTGATTGGCATTTTATGGGAGAAAAAAATTCCACAAGGTTTCATATAAGGAGCTAATAGCTGAATTTTTAGCAAAAAGATTGGGCAGGACACTAGATGATCATTTTCTTGGCAAGGGGTGTTAAACATTCTACTCTCTCAAGTTTGAGGAGTGTTGAAAAAGCCACATTGGCAGTGATTCTAGGTGGTGACTGTGACATAATCGATTGCGGCGAGTAAGGATAGAATACAACGACATAAGATGGTCAGTAGGTCGGTTATGGGTGGTAGAAAATTGGTATTGTACATACTTTACTCTTCTTACGTAAATGGACACATAAATTTCTTGTCCTAAGTCCATCTCTGCTTCTTGTGAATTGAGCTATTAATCTTCATTGATTACCGTTTGCATTAGTGTTGTCTGGTGTAGCAGATTAATGTTTTTACTGGGCATGGTTTCTCACTTCACTTTCTCTGGATTTCCAGTTAATTCCAGCTCTTCAGTGGTATTTGGGTGCTGGACCTTCTATGAACTATCAATTTTTTTGTGCTGAAATAGTTTTTGTACAACTTCAAACATGAGTTTTGTTTTCCGAGGCACTAGAGCAGATATAGAACCTGGTTTTCCAGGATTGATCCCCGAGCGCCGTGCAGTGGTAATTTCCTACATCTCCACTTGATGTTGGTCTATATTCCTCTAAATGCTTCTAGTGATAGTTACATTCATTATCTGTTTTACTCATCTTGGTGTACCTTTTCTTTTGTTACATTCATTATCTGTTTTACTCATCTTGGTGTACCTTTTCTTTTTTTCTCTTCCACATTCAGCGAGTCCATGCAGCCCGGCCGGTTAATACTAACTCACTAGCTTTTCTTGTCACGGGTACCTGTAGCTTAGATCCCTTTGTTATTTTATTTTCTGGTCTGATTTACCTACAACTTTCAGTGTAACCACTTTGTTGTGACAGTGCTCTTGCTGTTCATGATTCTAAACTCTCATCAAATGTCGCCCAATTTTCTGGTAAGTAGCCTCTCAACGAGTGATATTGGAGCATGTGTATTTTATTGAATTAAATCTGGTCCTTACTTTATTTAATAGAACTTTGTCTGTTTTGCAGCTGTGGTTGGTGCTCGGTGTCTTCTTTATGGCAACGACCCTTAGGATGTATGCAACCTGTCAGCAGCTTCAAGCCCAGGCACAAGCTCATGCTGTTGCTGCCAGTGGCCTTCTTGGTCCTACAGAGTTGCGGCTACATATGCCCCCATCTATAGCACTTGCAACCAGAGGACGGTTGCGAGGGCTCAGACTACAGCTTGCACTTCTTGACAGGGAGTTTGATGACTTAGGTGAAAATGCAAGCATCTCTGATATTGAGCATTTTATGGCTTTATAATATCCAGAAACCGAATCTTGTCTTGAATTTAATCTTAAAAGGTGTGGGAAGTTTATTGATATTTTTCTGGTACTAGCAGATTACGAAACATTGAGGGCACTGGATACTGATGATGTTCCTACGACACCATCAATGACCGAGGAAGAGATAAATGCTCTTCCTGTTCACAAGTACAAGGTTTCTGGACCCCAAAGGTCTGTCATGTGAAATTTGTTACTACTTTTAGCTTCCCCATATTTTTGGCTTCCAGCGTTTGCTGTACCAAGTTGACACCTAAAACGGTCACTGCCTTCTTCCGCTCTTCTTTTTTAACTTCCATCTGTGGCTTGTAATTTAGCGAAAATGAGGAGTTGATGCCAGTTTTAACCAGTTGTCAGAAGATTACCAAACTGTGGTTTCAACTTGTGATCTCTTAGGTTGCTGGTGTCCAACTTGATTTGGTCACATGCATGCTGGAAATTTATTGACTACAGCATAGTTTTGTATTATATGTTGAGGTGGATATGCGGACATACAAGGATGGATAAGATTAGGAATGAAGATATTCGAGAGAAGGTGGGCGTGGCCCGCATCGAGGACAAGATGCGAGAACCAAGACTCAGATGGTTCGGGCACATTCAGAGGAGGAGCACTGATGCTCCAGTGAGGAGGTGTGAACGACTGGCTGTGGTGGGCACGAGGAGAGATAGAAGGAGACCTAAAAAGTATTGGGGAGAGGTGATCAGGCAGGACATGGCGCGACTTAAAATTACTGAGGATATGACCCTTGACAGAGAATTATGGAGGTTGAGCATTAAGGTTGTAGGTTAAGGGAAGTTGTGGATATTTCTAGAGCGCAATAGAGTGAGACTAGCCAGTTAGGAGTTAGTCTTAGGATGCTACTGATCAGCTAGTGATGCATGACTTTATCTGTGGGATATTAGTATACCTTCCTTTCCTTTTCTTTCCTTTCTAGTTCGTATTTCCCATATTTCTTATACTATTGTTATTTTGTTATTTTATGTTATGTTATGTATTTTATGTTATTTTATGTTACTGTATTATGAGTCTATTGATAGTACTAATATATCGTCTCTTGTTGCTTTTTGAGCCGAGGGTCTCCTCGAAACAGCCTCTTTACCCCTCGGGGTAGGGGTAAGGTCTGCGTACATATTACCCTCCCCAGACCCCACTAGTGGGATTAAACTGGGTTGTTGTTGTTGTTATTGTTGTTGTAGTCAAAACCTAAAATTCTGCGCAGTGAGCTTTGTTAGAGTGCATAAGTTATAGTATTATTTTTCACTGTTCTTGCTCCTTTTCAGAAGGTTAGGAATTTTTTTTATCTCAATTTCTCTGATGAAGTTATGGACTATTAAGTAGCTGTATGTCAGTTCTCTTCTTTTTTATTTGTGCCGGAGACTCCCTTCCTTGTAAAATGTTTTTTTTGCTATAATCTTGTTAGAATTGATTAGTGTTTATCTGATAATATGTTGCCATGACTCGCATTCAGTAGTATCTTGGCTTCTCTTGATCCTGATGATTGTTCTTCTTGACAGTGCTGGTTCATCAACAAACCCGACATCTTCTTCAGGGTCCACTGAGGTACCTCATTTTCTAGCCCTTTCTTGAAGCTTGTAAAAGATTTGCCTACGCAATAGTTTATCTTTTGGAGTTGTTTTTGACCTTGCATTCTTGTGTCCTTTTCGAGTGAACAATTGATTTGCAGGAATGGCATTTGCATGACTTATCTATAAGACACGATGTGATGCTGCATCCTATTTTCACTACTCCCTCTGATTTTTTAGATGGAGGTGTTTGTCTGGCACGGATTTTAAGAAAGAAAGAAAGACTATTGGAACTTGTGGTCTTAAACATACCATAGATATTTTTGGCTATAAAAAGCTTGTCATTATGGATAAAATGAGAAGTTTGAAGTTAGATTATTTCCAAAGGTAGAAATGTACCATTCTTTTTGGAACATATTAAAAAGGAAAGAGCACCACATTAAATGGAACAGAAGGCGTATGACTTTTTAAATTATGACTTTTTTCATAAGTTCCAAATGTATTTACCGCAATTTTGTTTTGATGACAAACTGATCCTTGTCCATTGACACCGAAGTGTATGTGCAAAGTTAAATCTAATAGTAGGGAGGTGTTTCACCTGCATTCAAGTGAATCATTGATCTAATTTCATGTTTTACAGTAGATTCTGCTCCTATGCTCATGGCATTGCGCAGCCTCTAAGCTGTGTGCCTGAACTAGCCAATTCTAATTTTTCTTATTTCTTTCCTTTTGGAATGCCTGTCTCTTCATATTGAAACTAGTCTTTCTCTGAGAGTCTTCCTCCAGAGACGTTAGAGCTCATGTTCAGACAGAGTGTAATATGGAGCCTCATCGGAGAAGTTCTCAACCTTTGGTAGGAACCTCCCGGCTCTTTGAGAAACTGCTTCATTTACTTTATATTCTGAGGTTCTTCTCCTCAACTCTACCATAAACCAAGATTTTCAAAAGATTGGAGCACATTTTGATCTATGACTATTAAGCCTATAGCAATGAAGCTCTTTCTTCATCTAGAGAATGAAAAGCTAACCGCTGAAGAAGGCAGAAAAAAAATGAATGGAAGAGTAAATTTGAAGGAGGAGATTATAGCTTCATAAAGACAATAAAACACAAGAACTACCTTGCTGCATTGGTGTCCTTTACTGCTAAACCTTCCTTCTTTTTCCTCGTTTGATGAAATAAAAACCAAGTCATGTCGGTTATCTGTATTTTGCGTGACTGACTTATATTATTTGCCAACTGTTTTTTATTCATCAAAAGTTTATTGTTTCGTTACGAGAAAAGTGATGAACTTATTATTGTATTTCAAGCAGAAGAAGCAAGAACCTGCAAATGCTGGAGGTGGTACAAAGAACCCTGATGACGAACTAACCTGCAGTGTCTGCTTGGAACAAGTCGATGCTGGGGAACTTGTTCGTAGCTTGCCTTGCTTACATCAGGTTAAGTATTTTGATAGTTACTTTTATTTTTGTGTCCAGCCCCTGAAAAGGGTAGTCTTCTAGCATCAAAGTATATCATACATTATTACCTTCAGAAAATCCCCTGTTGAGCACATTTCCATAGCTTAGTAAGAGTTTTTTGTTTTCCTTTTTAATATTGACAATCATCTTAACTATTTTGAGATGTCACTTTATTATTGTAAGTATCATAAGACGGAAGAGATTTATGGTTTAATTACCAACAGGCACCTAGAAGAACTTGTGGATAGCCTTGCCTAGAGGAAACCAAGTATTGTCTCTTTTGTTTGTTCTATTTTTTGTTATAGTATAGTTTAGCCCTATTATCAGGGTCCCATGATTTATGCTTTCAAGTTTTCAAGGAGATCCTTTCTGTTTTTCAACTGGCGCTTTTCCTTTTTCTTTTCCCTTTTTGGGGGGGGTGTTTGTTGTTGAGGATAAAAATTTCCCTAGTTTAAGCTAGTAGCAGTGGAGCTAATAGTATTTAGTATGAATATGTGCATATTGTTGTGTATTTTAATTTATATCTTTTGTGTGTGCAGTTCCATGCAAACTGCATCGACCCATGGCTAAGGCAGCGGGGAACTTGCCCTGTCTGCAAATTTAGGGCCGGCTGGGATGAGAATGGACAAGGAGAAGTTGATGCTTATGATATGGTGTAGTTTCTCTACGGTGATAGACATCTGTATCTCTAACTTATTTGTAATACCAACGTCAATACACATACATGTATATGCACGCAGAAGCCTGAATAACATGAATCTCATATTCACTCTGTAATTGTGCAAAGTAGCAGAAATATGTCACATTGGCAAATATTAGCTTAGTCTTCTAATCTTATCAGGCTCTAGAGTTGAGAGCTCTCGATCAAGGACTCCACGAAATACATGTACCTTTTGGCCTGTGCAGATTAATGTATCTGTTTCCTACCATCATTGTCCTGAAATTTTTTGTTTTCTGGAAATTTTAGCTGTTTAGGGAATGTATTTGTCGAATGTGGCTATTTTTATACACGAGTCAATGCTTAATCCGATCGCTATATGCCGGATTAACCAAAAGTATTGTATTGCAACAAATGCTTCAAAAGGAGAAACTCAAAAGTCGAAATCCCTGTACTGATTACTACTGTTGATTGGCTATGGAACAAAAACTCCCACACATATACAATGTAAGCCATCTATATGCTCCTCAATTCTGAAAGCCAGCTCTAATTTTTCTCGCCCCTTAGATTTATGTCAGCATGATTTGACTTTCGTTTGATTGATCCGACTACCTTAAAAGATTCTTCACAATATTACCATTCGCATTGGAGGTATTAGGAGTCCGAAACTTAATTAATGATTTTTTTTAGACACAAAATGTATTTTTAATGTTAAAAAAAATTACAAAAATCGGTAATTCGCAGTATTTTACTGAAAATTACTTTAACGGAAATTTAGCCGTTAGAGTAATTCGCAGTAAAATACTGCGAGTTATTAAAAAATTTTTTTTTAATAATTCGCAGTATTTTACTGCGAATTAAATTTAAAAATTTTTTTAACCTAATTCGCAGTAAAATACTGCGAATTACAAAATTTTTTTTTTTATTTTTTTAAAAATAAAATAAAAATTATAGATCGTCAAATTCGAAAATTTATAGATCGCCAAATTTATTGGGAATATTGAATATGTTCCCAATAAAGAGGTGGAAGATTGTGCCATTCGGAACTGACCCACTTTTCACACAAAGACATTTATCTCCTTGCGTGAGATTACTTACTTCCTTTCTCATTTTATGTTTAATAATTTTTCCTTTTTAAACTGTTAAAAAATACAAATTTTTTTCATTTAGAAAATTTTAAATAATAAAACAAAAAATTCTAAGACTTATTTTAAGTGATAAATTTAATACAACAACAATAACAAACCCAATGTAATTTTACAAGTGGGTCTGAAGAGAGTAGAGTGTACACACTGTC
>MU758953.1:0-10281 GCA_026770625.1 Nicotiana glauca | reverse complement strand
CAAAGGTTTATTGTTTGAGGATCGAGGCCATGAGCAGATCGTTGGATACTCAGATGCTGATTGGGCAGGATCACCTTTTGATAGGCGTTCTACGTCTGGATATTGTGTCTTAGTAGGAGGAAATTTGGTGTCCTGGAAGAGCAAGAAACAAAATGTGGTTGCTCGGTCTAGTGCAGAAGCAGAATATCGAGCGATGGCTATGGCGACATGTGAGCTAATTTGGATCAAATAGTTGCTCAATGAGTTGAAATTTAGTGAGATTAGTCAGATGAGACTTGTGTGTGATAATCAAGCTGTTCTTCATATTGCGTCAAACCTAGTGTTCCATGAGAGAACTAAACACATTGAGATTGACTGTCACTTTGTCAGAGAAAAGATACTCTCGGGAGATATTGATACAAAGTTTGTGAAGTCGAATGATCAGCTTGCAGATATTTTCACCAAGTCCCCCACTGGTCCTCGTATTAACTACATATGTAACAAGCTCAGTACATATGATTTATATGCACCGGCTTGAGGGGGAGTATTAGAATAGTTATGTAAATAAGAGTAAATAACCCTAATCCCATATGTATTAGGAGTAGGGCATGTTATGTATATATATAGGGCTCATTATATCGTGTTTTACACATAAGAGAATAATATCAATCATATTTTCACCCGTGTATTCTCACAGTTACACATACTTTTAACTTCATAGAGGCTTAAAAGAATCCTCATAAACAACAAAAATCCAATTTAATTTCACATGTGGGGTCTAGGATGGATAGTGTGTACGCAGACTTTACCACTACCTTGAGGGTAGAGAGGTTGTTTCCAATAGATCCCCGGCTCATGGAAAGATGGAAAGAAAGCAGTAGCAACAAGCAGTAACAACAACAAGATAAGAAGAAAAGAAAGACACAACATATAATAATAGAAATCTAACAATAATAAAATACAAGACTAACTACTAATATTGTTGGTATCGGGAAGAAACAATTTCGACTATCCACTAACCTTCTACCTTATTTCTAGACCTCAACACTTTCCTATCAAGGGTCATGTCCACAGTAAACTGAAGCAACGTCAAGTCCTGCCTAATTACCTCTCCCTAGTACTTCTTTGGCCTACCTGTACCTCTCTTCAGACCTAACAAGGTCAACCTCTCCCACCTCCTCACTGAACAGTGCTTCTCCTCTTCACATGCACAAACCATCTAAACCTCACTTCCCGCATCTTGTCCTACACCAAGGCTACTCCCACCATGTCCCGAATATCTTCATTCCTAATCTCATCAATCTTAGTATGCTCGCACATCTATCTCAATATCCTTATTTCTGCTACTTTCATCTTCTGGACATGAGAGTTCTTGACTGGCCAACACTCTGCTCCATATAACATGGTCGGTCTAACAACCAATCTGTAAAATTTACCCTTAAATTTGGGTGACACATTATCACATAGAACACCGAATGTGGATCTCTATTTCACCCACCCCTCTCCAATACGACGTGCAACATCCTCGTCAATCTCTCTATTTCCTTGGATAATAGACCAATGGTACTTGAAACTATCTCCCTTAGGGATAGAGTTGTGTATCAAGCCTCACGTCCACGTCTTCTATAGGTCCCGTCATTGAACTTGCACTACTAGTACTCAATCTTGGTCCTGCTCAATTTGAAACCTTAGACTCCAGAGTCTGTCTTCAAACCTCCAATCTCGAGCTAACACCGCCTCGCGTTTCGTCAATCAATATAATATCATCTGCAAATAACATACAACATGGCACCTCCCCTTAAATGTGGCGGGCCAGTGTGTCCAATACCAAGGCAAATGAAAATGGGCTAAGAGTTGACCCCTGGTGCAACCCCATCACAACTGAAAAGTGGTCCGAATTCCCCCCCCCCCCTCCTCCCCCTCCACACACACACATACTATTCTCACTCATATTTTAGCTCCAGCATACATGTCCTTAATCACTCTAGTGTAAGTAACAAGAACACCTCTAGACTCCAAACAGCTCTATAAAACCTCCTCGGGATTTTGTTGTATGCTTTCTCTACATCAATGAACAACATGTGTAAGTCCATCTTCCTCTCCCTATGCTGCTCCACCAACCTCCTTACAAAGTGATAGCTTCTGTAGTCGAACGTCCCAACATGAATCCAAATTGGTTTTCGAAAATAGACACGCTCCTCACCCTCGCTTCCACTACCTTCTCCCAAACTTTTGTAGTGTAGCTCAGCAACTTGATACCTCTAGAGTTGCAATTTCATACCATCTTGGTACCTTTTAACAAAATCTTAACTTATCAAAGAAAAATTGTTGCAATTTTGAATATAATCCTTATTTTTGTACACCGGAATCATCGTACTCCACCTTCATTGCTCAGGCATCTTCTTCCTCCTAAAGATGATGTTAAACAACCTAGCGAGTCATTCCAAGTTTGCTCTGCCCATACTCTTCCAAAATTCTACCCGAATTTCATCTGGCCTGGTCGCTCTTCCCCAACTCATCTTACGCATAGCTCTCTCAACCTCCCCAATTTTAATACGCCTACAAAAACCAAAATCTCAATGGCTCTTAGAGTGCTCCAAATCACCCAACACAATATCCATGTCCCCCTCTTTATTTAGGAGTTTATGAAAGTATGTATGCCATCTACGTCTAATATGTGCATCTTCCATCAATGCTCTGTCTTCCTCATATTTGATGCACTTCACTTGATCCAGGTCACGGGCCTTCCTTTCTCTCGCCTTGACTAGCATGTATAGCTTTTTATCCCCATTTTTGTCGCTAAGTTCTTCATCACGTTCAAATGCTGCAGTCTTAGCCACCGTAATCGCTAACTTCGCCTCCTTCTTGGCCCTCTTGTAGCATCCCTATTCGGCCTCTTCTCATCCTTTTCCTTGCTCTCCACCAGTTTCATGTACGCCAGTTCCCTTAAAATTAAAGATAATCCCGTTTGAACTAGGTGTTTACATCTAACATAATAGGTAGTACATCATAAAGTACATTTATAGTATAGAAGCATTGTATCAAACTTGATAATGAAATTGCCAAAGAATTCAATGTAAAATCTTAGAAAAGGGCAATATTGTATAGGAGTAATCAGTACTCCGTAAATAACGCAATATAACATCAAATATCAAAATCAGTGACGTTTTTGCAGAAAATAAACGTCAACCTATTGGTGCATGTAGTGGAACTGATACAACAACCACTATGCCTCAATCTCAAGCTAGTCATTCGGCTATATGAACCTTCGATATTTATTTCAATTCATTTGGATCCATTTCATTCCAATTTTACTTTGTACTTACATACATTGATGATCTTCAGACAAATGATGCACCAAATAGTAATATGATTATAAGCTAAAGGTTTTGGCTGAACAAATTCTCTACAAAAGAAAAAAAGGTCACCCTTCTCTTTTTATAGTATACCATCAGACTTAAAGATATATGCATATATATCAAGTATACAATAAAAAGAACATGATGCAGTTTTCTCATTAATGCCACCCTGTGGATTCAGATCATGCTTGCATTACCTGAAAATTGAAGCCACCAGTAATACCATCAACATTGAGTACCTACAGGATTTTCAAAGAATCATAAATACATATGGAAAGCCGTAACCTGTGTCCTACATTTGCACCTGAAGCAAGAGAAGTAAACTACAGGTATTAAGTTAGACAAACCTCTCCAGCAAAGTAGAGATGCGAATGGATCCTGCTTCCCATTGTATCAAGGTAGATCTGCTTGAAGAAATAGAACGATTGCAACTCTCAGAAATTAACTTAGCAAAATTGAGAGGGTCTCAGCATGAGAAGCATATAAGATGGGAAGAAAAGAAAAGGGAGCACCTCTGAAAGTGGAACACCTCCAGCTGTGACAAACTCATCCTTAAATTGGCCCTTCGTTACCCCAACAAGGATGCAACAGAAAGTTTCTTTTCAGTCAGAGTAATGATGTCAAAAGCAGAAATGAGTCTGAGAAATGGGAAGGAGCTATAATACCTTTCCCTTCACGCTAAATGCACAATCTTTTAACAAAGAAGCGACAGCGAATAACATATTATTGGAAATGGAAGACCAAAGCAGGTCTCCGCATATGCCCTGCATTAATCAAGAAAAAATAACAAAATAAAAGTGGACGTCAAACATTCTGAGAATTTATCCAGACGCAAAAGCCAAGAGACATCCTTACAACTTAAGTGGACATTTTTACCTCACGATCTAATATATACTTCCAAAATCTTTTCACAAGCGCAAATTCAGAAGGATAAGAATTCAGCACCTTCTGCCTCTGCATTGAAGAGAACAATAAGGAAAGTGGTGAAGTAAGATTCAATACAATCATATGCTATGGTGTCATGATGAGAGCTTATTTACATAAGAGATCAATCAATAGTTTCAGAACCTTTTTTCTTTTGATAAGATCGATCAATTGTTTCAGAAGCTTAAGCACCACTATCTTATATGGACCATGGATTGTATCTTATATGGGTGTGTATAAGTACCAAGTGGAGAAATATACAACTTTTTTTTGTTGCTATTTTTAATCACTCCCAAAGAACCCATACCCGCTCGCATCACAGGTACTTCAAACCAAATGAAGGATCCATGTATATGAAGTTTCTCAATGTATAAATCAAAGATTTAATGTAATTATAAGTATTAGTTTCTGTAGCTTTTATCTCTTCCATATGTTTCCCGTCTTTGACAAAGCTGGTCTATATGGACAATCAAACAAGATAATGAAAAGGTCATAAACCTCAAAGCAGGTCACATAATGTATTACCAAAAACTGACTCTTGTGACAAATGAGTGCAGACTTTAGATCTTCAATATGGAGATCAGGAGTAAAATCCACACAAAGCGTACCTGGATGTTTTGCAACTAAATTTAGCAAGAGATAAGATTGTGGTGAAGAGAAAACGACAAAAACAGAAAAAGGAAGACATGTTTTACCCTTATAGTCTGAACTGGATAGATAACGTGCACCCCAAGCAGATAGCCTAAGAACCACAGGCCCACTGAGTCCCCAATGTGTCACTAGCAAGGGCCCTAGCTAAAAGATAGGATTATTGTTCTGCAGTACCAAAATTCTATCCAATAAATGTCATCAATCTGAAATGCATACCTGAGTAAGCTGTGGTATGTTCTTCTGGATGCCTTCCAATTGTAATTTTGCTTTTACTTTTGGAAATGCAACCTATGGGTGACAAGCAAAAAGATTGTTAGGCAAAGGCAAGAATATTTTCATGTACTCAAAAGTGTAATAAGTATGTCACAACAATTTTAAGAATCAACACAGAAGTGCAATGATGTCTGAAACACATTAAAATATATTGTTCACTTTCAAACACAAAAAAGTGAACCACAAAATCTTCATAATTGAAATGAAAAATTTTGTTAAGGAAGAAAGCAGAGATCACTATGTCATTAGACAAAAAAGTACAATCAGTAGACAACGTCCTGTGATAAAGAATGCCAAAGCATCATCTAAAATGTCATAAAGGTGAATGTACATTTTACAGGGCACATAAGACTATCATGTTCTTATAGCAATTAGCACTTATTTCAGGGAAGAGTTAGCTTGGTTACTTATAGAACATTAGAAATTTGAAGCAGGCAAGGTAGCATCTATAGAAGTCAAAGATACTAGCTGCCTCCTAAGACATATTAAATGCCAGAAAGAGGAGAGAATAAAATCACAGCGCAGGTAGTTGACAGTTGATCAGCCCTATGTCATCCTTAACACCAATATTAATCAGGTTATATTAAAAAACGAACAGGATCTGAATCAAAAATATTTGTTACAAAAACAGTTATGAGACATATAAAGCATCTCCCAAAGTATATCCTTAATTCAGGAAAGAAGGAATTATTGACGATAAACAACTAGCTATATATTCATTCATGTGATATAAAACATAAGGAGTAGCAGGCAAACACCCCAAAGACTGAATTCACTGAACTGGCTGCAAATGGTAGAGAAACCTACACCAGACAATTCTGCTAACTTTGAGTCATCAATCTTGAAAGTGAACAGGCTTGGAACAGGTTCCACAATAGAATGACCAAGCTGAGTGGCAAGATTGTAACCCTGAACAGGAAAAGATGGAAATTAAATGAAGTAATGGATGCAAAAATACTGCTAACTCATAACCAAACTGACCTGCTTACTACTCCCACTAGCAATTAGTAGATAATCAGCTTCAACGTGCTCCACATAATCAAGGCTACGTTTCTCAAGCTTGACTGCAAACTTGCCATCAGCAGTGGAAGATGCACCAGTAACAACTTTTCCTGTCTGCAACAAGACTACATAGAAAATCTCAAGTACAAGGTATATTACATAGAAATTGCACAGAAAATGCAGGATAATATCTCAAACTATTTTACCATTTAGACAGAACTTTTCCATCTCAAAATGGCAGAAATTAATGAAATAGCTCCTGGTTTTGTGAAAGTTGTTCATCCTTATGGGAAAGAAGAAACTCAACGGAAGGCTTCATTAATTTCTGCCATGATGGTCGAGAAGGGGTTAAAAAGGGGAGATGATACTTTCCTTGCTGCTATGGTCGAGGTGAAGCCCGATGTGAAGGTTGATCAGAATAAATAAATAAAGGATAATTGAGTAAACTTCAGGTCTAAGACAGACTCTCGAGTCTAAGGGTTTCAAACTAAGCAGGTCTAAGACAGAATACCTGGAGTGCAAGTTTAGCGCCGAGTCGAGCGAAGTAGGCAGGGACGTGAAGCTTGGATCTCAGGTCATCGCCAAGAGGGACAATTTCAGATATCTTGGGCCGGTGATTCAGGGGGACGGAGAGATCGACGGGGATGTCACCCACTGTATAGGGGCGGGGTGGTCGAAGTGGAGGCTTGCATCAGGAGTCTTCTGTGACAAGAAAGTGCCACAGAAACTCAAGGGGAAGTTTTATAAAGCTGTGGTTAGACCTGCCATGTTGTATGGGGCAGAGTGCTGGCCGGTGAAGAACTCTCATGTTCAGAGAATGAAGGTCGGGGAGATGAGGATGCTCAAGTGGATGTGCGGGCTCACCAGGTTAGATAAGATTAAGAATGAAATTATTCGGTAGAAGGTGGGGGTGGCCCCAGTGGATGAGAAGATGCGAGAAGCGAGGCTCAGGTGGTTTGGGCATGTGCGGAGGAGAAGCCCTGGTGCCCCGGTAAGGAGTTGTGAGCGGCTAGCGGTGGTTGACGCGAGTCGAGGCAGAGGGAGGTCTAAGAGGCATTGGGGTGAGGTGATTAGGCAGGACATGGCTAGAATGCAGATTTCCGAGGACATGGCCCTCGATAGGAAAGTCTGGAGGTCTAGTATCAGGGTTGTAGGATAGGGGCTTCTAGAATTTTTCGTACTTCTTTCCGGGGCTGAGTGGGGTTTGGTAGGGCTCTCCATAGATGATTTGTATATTGTATTATGCCCCCTTATGGTAGTTACTGGTTGATATTATTGCATGCCATTTTATTTATGGTTTTTTGTTTAGTTAATTATTTATGTGATTTCTGCTGGAGTTACTAATGCTCTTTTGTTTTTGTTTTTGCTTTTTGTTTTCTTTTCCTGAGCCGAGGATCGATTAGGAACAGCCTCTCTGCCCTTTCGGGTAGGGGTAAGGCCTGTGTACGTATTACCCTCCCCAGACCCCACTTTGTGGGACTATACTGGGTAGTTGTTGTTGAGTAAACTTCAAAAAACAAAGAAGGAGAACATACTATAAGTACATACCAGAAGGTAGTCGTAACATAGGCATTAACTTGATGATTGCTTAACTTCTAACCTTGGTATACAGTAGTATAAACCCAGAAGCAATTTCATAAACATGTTGACAATGGATGCTTTAGGCAGATTGATTACAAAGCGGATAGTGTTGGGTTAATATTTTTGCAGTGTGAATAGAGATGAGGTTCATATTTCCCTATTCCAATTTGTTTAAGCTGCCACTCTGCCTCCCATATATTCTACCACAACAAAGAAAATAAATGATCCCATGTCTCAAATCCCAAGATGTTCTTGGAAAATACTTGGTTTCAAGTACACAAGTAACGCCATATTAGCAAGTGTCAGTGCATACGTGTGGGGAGAGATAGAGAGAGATGCAGATATACACGTGAGCTAAAAGAAAACTTTTTGCTTTTAGGGAAGTGTGACATTACAAGAGTTGAAAGTCCAAAGCTACTCAATCGGACACTTTAGATAATGGATGTAGGCACCCATGCCCTTGGAGACTTGAAGGATAGGAATGTACAACGAGTAATGTGAATAATAGTAAAAGCTTATCCAACCATACAAGCTCCCAAATAATTATGAAAGAATAAAAAAAATTGTGATGGAATAGTTTATCTACCTCCGCTCCTCTTCGCTTCGGACATGAGGCAATCAATTATAGTAGATGAATTATCACTGGTGGGGAAGACCCTTCCGTCTTCCTCAATCTGAGGCAAATCAGCAGAAATTACTTAGCATCATAAGAAGAAAAGAAACATAAAAAGGGTAGTTTTGGAGATTACTTTTAATGCCACGCCATGATCTGTGAACCAGGACATTGTATCCATTGGACCATGAATATGGAAAAAAGAGCCTCGGAATTCCTTATGACCCCTTGGATAGTTTTCTGCCAAAATCTGCAAACGAGGTTGGTTTTGATTGAGCTTGACTTATATGCTGCTATATCTGAAGTTGAAAATGAGACTCGACTATCAGCACATTTTAGAAAAGAAAAGAACACACACACTCTTAGAGTCTCGGACTCGCTAAATTTAGTTGATTTTATAATTCTAACGAGCAACTGACAAACATCCTACTCAATGAGAATAGGGGAGTGGAAAATCTGGGTTAAGGGAGTTCAGACTTCAAATAGAAAACAGTAAGTATTTCTTCTAACTCAATTACCTATTCATACTTCAATGTGTCATGTGCAAAAAGCATTTATCTTCAAGTCCTTAGGGTGTGCAATCTTAGGAACAATAATTATTATGTACATTGAATTCCCAACCATCGAGGGACGAAAATTACCGTCACTCTTCCACAAGTGCCATACTCCAAGAACTTTAAGCTTCGGGCACCAATTTTACATGCTAGGGAGATTACATTCTTAAATTGAAAAAGAAAACTTTACCTTATTGTCAGGGCAATGCCCATTAGTCACATTGCAGCGACCCCCTCCAGAGATTTTAACCTACCAAAACAAAAGACCACATTTTCCTCATTACAAACACAATTTAAATCCTCAAGAATTATGAGCAAAAGAGAGATAATACAGCATTTCTCAAAGTTCTTAAAACAACAACTATGCTTCAATCTCAAACAAAGAAAGGTCGGCTATATCCACCCTCCATACAATCATTCCCCTTTAGTCGGCTATATAATTGCTGCAATAAATTTAAGGGCAAAGGTTAAATTTGTCGCTAAGCTATGCGAAATGGTCTAGGTTTGCCTTCTGTTATTAGTTGGGATCAGTTATGCTCATACCGTTAAAAAATTGGTCTGTATCTGCCCTTATTGAAAAAAGAAATCGCCATCAAAGGGAAAAGTGTCAAATTTGCCCATGAACTATGCCAAATGGTCTAGATATACCTTCTTCTTAAATAGCGGTTAAAGAACTAACCTTTGATAAAGGTTTGGCTTTTTCAAAAACAACAACTTTAAGATGAGGAGCGAGAGTCTTGGCCCTTATAGCACCGTAAATTCCAGCTGCTCCGCCCCCTACTACTACTAAAAGCTCTTCACCTGCCTACTTTTACCAAAAACACCAAATTACCGTAAGTTTGCAAAACAAAACTCAGAATCATTGTATATTACTAGCAATGTTACCTTTGGAGCAGCTAAGGAGAAAGTAATTGCACTGAGCCTTCTGCGTCCACTGGTAGAGATTGAACAGGGATAGCTTACTTTGAGATTGCTTGAAGTTTGAGAAGCAAATCCAACACGAAGAATGAATCGCTGGGATACCAAATTCATGATATGATAATATACTCTACTCTAGTTTCAGCACAAAACGCAAAACGAGCTCTCGACCAAACGACGAAAGACGTACACAGTTGTACTGTAATATGTGTTGTTGGGACTTTTATTTGTGTCTCACAACTGGGAACCTAAATAGGTGTATTTCAAAGTCAAAAAACATATTTAAGTTAAAAAAAAAAAAAAAAACATACTATATACAACGCCAGCTTTTCTGGCATTGTACCAGTCCTGGCAGATACAACGCCAGAAAAACTGGCGTTGTACCAATTTATATAACCCCACACCTTCTTCCTTCACCCGTCTCATT
>MU758950.1:44524-61494 GCA_026770625.1 Nicotiana glauca | reverse complement strand
TTGGCAGAAGTCGAAACTATTGTATTTTGATGGCGAAAGCACTAGGCCCGAGTCCTGGTTCGACTGAAGTCGAAATTGATGTATTTTGATGGCGAAGGCACGGGGCCTGAGTCCCGGTTCGATTGAGGTCGAACCTGTTGTATTTTGATGGCGAAGGAATGTGGCCTAAGTCTCCAGTTCGACTGAGGTCGAACTTGTTGTATTTTGATGGCGAAGGCACTTGGCCTGAGTCCTGGTTCGACTGAGGTCAAACCTATTGTATTTCGATGGCGAAGGCACGTGGCCTGAGTCCCGGTTCGTCTGAGGTTGAACCTGTTGTATTTTGATGGCGAAGGCACGTGGCCTAAGTCCCGATTTGACTGAGGTCGAACATGTTGTATTTTGATGGCGAAGGTACGTGGCCTGTGTCCCGGTTCAACTGAGGTTGAACCTGTTGTATTTTGATGTCGAAGGCACTTGGCATGAGTCCCGGTTCGACTGAGGTCGAACCTGTTCTATTTTGATGGCGAAGGCATGTGGCCTGAGTCCCGATTTGACTGAGGTCGAACCTGTTGTATTTTGATGGCGAAGGCGCGCGGCGTCTGTCCCGATTTGACTGAGGACGAACCTGTTGTATTTTGATGGCAAATGTACGTGGCCTGTGTCCCGGTTAGACTGAGGTTGAACCTGTTGTATTTTGATGGCGAATGTACGTGGCCTGAGTCTCGGTTCAACTGCGGTCGAACCTGTTATATTTTGATGGCGAAGGCACGTAGCCTGAGTCCCTGTTTGATTGAGGTTGAACCTATTGTATTTTAATGGCGAAGCCACTTGGCTTGGGTCTCAGTACGACTTAGGTCGAACCTGTTGTATTTTGATGGCGAAGGCACGTGGCTTATGTCCCGGTTGGACTGAGGACGAACCTGTTGTATTTTGATGGCGAAGGCACGTGGCCTGATTCTCCAGTTCGACTGAGGTCGAACTTATTGTATTTTGATGGCGAAGGCACTTGGCCTGAGTCCTGGTTCGACTGAGGTCGAACCTTTGTATTTTGATGGAGAAGGTACGTGGCCGGAGTCCCAGTTCGACTGAGGTTGAACCTATTGTATTTTTATGTCGAAGGCACTTGGCCAGAGTCCCGGTTCGACTGAGGCCGAACCTGTTGTATTTTGATGGCGAAGGCACGTGGCCTGAGTCCCGATTTGACTGAGGTCGAACCTATTGTATTTTGATGGCGAAAGCATTAGGCCTGAGTCCCGGTTCGACTGAAGTCGAACATGATGTATTTTGATGGCGAATGCACGTGTCCTCAGTCCCGGTTCGACTGAGGTCGAACCCGTTGTATTTTGATGGCGAAGGCACGTGGCTTAAGTCTCGATTTGACTGAGGTCGAACCTGTTGTATTTTGATGGCGAAGGCACGCGGCCTCTGTCCCAGTTTGGCTGAGGACGAACCTGTTGTATTTTGATGGCGAAGGCACGTGGCCTGATTCTCCAGTTCGACTGAGGTCAAACTTATTGTATTTTGATGGCGAAGGCACTTGGCCTGAGTCCAGGTTTGACTGAGGTCGAACCTATTGTACTTTGATGGAGAAGGCACGTGGCCGAAGTCCCGGTTCGACTGAGGTTGAACCTATTGTATTTTTATGTCGAAGGCACTTGGCCAGAGTCCCGGTTCGACTGAGGTCGAACCTGTTGTATTTTGATGGCGAAGACACGAGGCCTGAGTCCCAATTTGGCAGAGGTCGAACCTATTGTATTTTGATGGCGAAAGCACTAGGCCCGAGTACTGGTTCGACTGAAGTCGAAACTGATGTATTTTGATGGCGAAGGCACGGGGCCTGAGTCCCGATTCGACTGAGGTCGAACCTGTTGTATTTTGATGGCGAAGGAACGTGGCCTAAGTCTCCAGTTCGACTGAGGTCGAACTTGTTGTATTTTTATGGCGAAGGCACTTGGCCTGAGTCCTGGTTCGACTGAGGTCGAACTTGTTGTATTTTTATGGCGAAGGCACTTGGCCTGAGTCCTGGTTCGACTGAGGTCGAACCTATTGTATTTCGTTGGTGAAGGCACGTGGCCTGAGTCCTGGTTCGACTGAGGTTGAACCTATTGCATTTTGATGGCGAAGGCACGTGGCCTAAGTCCCGATTTGACTGAGGTCGAACATGTTGTATTTTGATGGCGAAGGTACGTGGCCTGTGTCCCGGTTCGACTGAGGTTGAACCTATTGTATTTTGATGTCGAAGGCACTTGGCATGAGTCCCGGTTTGACTGAGGTCGAACCTGTTGTATTTTGATGGCGAAGGCATGTGGCCTGAGTCCCGATTTGACTGAGGTCGAACCTGTTGTATTTTGATGGCGAAGGCGCGCGGCGTCTGTCCCGGTTTGACTGAGGACGAACCTGTTGTATTTTGATGGCGAATGTACGTGGCCTGTGTCCCGGTTCGACTGAGGTTGAACCTGTTGTATTTTGATGGCAAATGTATGTGGCCTGAGTCTCGGTTCAACTGCGGTCGAACCTGTTGTATTTTGATGGCGAAGGCACGTAGCCTAAGTCCCTGTTTGACTGAGGTTGAACCTATTGTATTTTGATGGTGAAGCCACTTGGCTTGAGTCTCGGTACGACTTAGGTCGAACCTGTTGTATTTTGATGGCGAAGGCACGTGGCCTATGTCCCGGTTCGACTGAGGATGAACCTGTTGTATTTTGATGGTGAAGGCACGTAGCCTGACTCCCGGTTCGACTGAGTTCGTACTTGATATATTTTGATGGTGAAGGCATTTGGCCTGAGTCCCGGTTCAACTGAGGTCGAATCTGTTATATTTCGATGGCGAAGGCACGTGGCCTGAGTCCCGGTTCGAATGAGGGTGAACCTGCTATATTTAGATGGCGAAGGCACGTGGCCTTAGTCCCAGTTCAACTGAGGTCGAACCTGTTGTATTTTGATGGTGTTGTATTTTTATGGCGAAGGCAATTGGCCTGAGTCCCGGTTCGAATGAGGTCAATCCTGCTGTATTTTGATGTCAAAGGCACTTGGCCTGAGTCCCGGTTCGACTGAGGTCGAACTATTGTATTTTGAAGGTGTAGGAACTTGGCCTAAGTCCTGGTTGGACTAAGGTCGAACATGATATATTTTGATGGCGAAGACACTTAGCCCGAGTACCAGTTCGACTGAGGTCGAACCTGCTGTATCTTGATGGCGAAGGCACTTAGCCTGAGTCCCGGTTCGACTGAGGTCGAACCGGTTGTATTTTGATGGTGAAGGCACATGGCCCGATTCCCGATTTGACTGAGGTCAAACCTGTTGTATTTTGATGGCGAAGACACGTGGCCTGAGTCTCCAGTTCGACTGAGGTCGAACTTATTGTATTTTGATGCGAAGGCACTAGTCCTGAGTCCGGGTTCGACTGAGGTCGAACCTATTGTATTTTGCTGGTGAAGGCACGTGGCCTGAGTCCCGGTTCGACTGAGTTGAACCTGTTGTATTTTTTATGTCGAAGGCACTTGGCCAGAGTCCCGGTTCGACTAAGGTCGAACATGTCGTATTTTGATGGCGAAGGCACGTGGCCTGAGTCCCGATTTGACTGAGGTCAAACCTATAGTATTTTAATGGCGAAAGTACTAGGCCTGAGTCCCGGTTCGACTGAGGGCGAACCTGATGTATTTTGATGGCGAAGGCACATGGCCTATGTCCCGGTTCGACTGAGGATGAACCTGTTGTATTTTGATGGTGAAGGCACGTGGCCTGACTCCCGGTTCGACTGAAGTCGAACTTGATATATTTTGATGGTGAAGGCATTTGGCCTGAGTCCCGGTTCGACTGAGGTCGAATCTGTTATATTTCGATGGCGAAGGCACGTGGCCTGAGTCCCGGTTCGAATGAGGTTGAACCTGCTATATTTAGATGGCGAAGGCACGTGGCCTTAGTCCTAGTTCAACTGAGGTCGAACCTGTTGTATTTTGATGGCGTTGTATTTTTATGGCGAAGGCAATTGGCCTGAGTCCTGGTTCGAATAAGGTCAATCCTGCTGTATTTTGATGTCAAAGGCACTTGGCCTGAGTCCCGGTTCGACTGAGGTCGAACTTATTGTATTTTGATGCGAAGGCACTAGTCCTGAGTCCGTATTCGACTGAGGTCGAACCTATTGTATTTTGATGGTGAAGGCACGTGGCCTGAGTCCCGGTTCGACTGAGGTCGAACCTGATGTATTTTGATGGCGAAGGCACGTGGCCTGAGTCCCGGTTCAACTGAGGTCGAACCTGTTGTATTTTGATGGCAAAGGCACATGGCCTGAGTCTCCAGTTCAACTGAGGTCAAACTTATTATATTTTGATGGCGAAGGCACTTTGCCTGAGCCCTGGTTCGACTGAGGTCGAACCTATTGTATTTCGATGGCGAAGGCACGTGGCCTGAGTCCCAGTTCGATTGAGGTTGAACCTGTTGTATTTTGATATCGAAGGCACTTGGCCAGTGTCCCGATTCGACTGTGGTTGAACCTGTTGTACTTTGATGGCGAAGGCACGTGGCTTGAGTCCCAATTTGACTGAGGTTGAACCTGTTGTATTTTGTTGGAGAAGGTACGTGGCCTGTTTTGCGGTTCGACTAAGGTTGAACCTGTTGTATTTTGATGTCGAAGGCACTTGGCCTGAGTCCCGGTTCGACTGAGGTTGAACCTGTTGTATTTTGATGGCGAAAGCACTAGGCCTGAGTCCCGGTTCGACTGAGGTCGAACCTGATGTATTTTGATGGCTAAGGCACGTGGCCGGAGTCCCGGTTCGACTGAGGTCGAACCTGTTGTATTTTGATGGCAAAGGCACGTGGCCTGAGTCTCCAGTTCCACTGAGGTCAAACTTATTATATTTTGATGGCGAAGGCACGTGGCCTGAGTCTCCCGTTCCACTGAGGTCAAACTTATTATATTTTGATGGCGAAGGCACGTGGCCTGAGTCTCCCGTTCCACTGAGGTCAAACTTATTATATTTTGATGGCGAAGGCACGTGGCCTGAGTCTCCCGTTCCACTGAGGTCAAACTTATTATATTTTGATGGCGAAGGCACGTGGCCTGAGTCTCCCGTTCCACTGAGGTCAAACTTATTATATTTTGATGGCGAAGGCACGTGGCCTGAGTCTCCCGTTCCACTGAGGTCAAACTTATTATATTTTGATGGCGAAGGCACGTGGCCTGAGTCTCCCGTTCCACTGAGGTCAAACTTATTATATTTTGATGGCGAAGGCACGTGGCCTGAGTCTCCCGTTCCACTGAGGTCAAACTTATTATATTTTGATGGCGAAGGCACGTGGCCTGAGTCTCCAGTTCGACTGAGGTCGAACCTGATGTATTTTGATGGGTAAGGCACGTGGCCGGAGTCCCGGTTCGACTGAGGGCGAACCTGTTGTATTTTGATGGCAAAGGCACGTGGCCTGAGTCTCCAGTTCCACTGAGGTCAAACTTATTATATTTTGATGGCGAAGGCACTTTGCCTGAGTCCTGGTTCGACTATGGTCGAACCTATTGTATTTTGATGGCGAAGGCACGTGGCCTGAGTCCCGGTTCGATTGAGGTTGAACCTGTTGTATTTTGATGTTGAAGGCACTTGGCCAGTGTCCCGATTCGACTGTGGTTGAACCTGTTGTATTTTGATGGCGAAGGCACGTGGCCTGAGTCCCGATTTGACTGAGGTCGAACCTGTTGTATTTTGATGGCGAAGGTATGTGGCCTATTTCGCCGTTTGACTGAGGTTGAACCTGTTGTATTTTGATGTCGAAGGCACTTGGCCTGAGTCCCGGTTCGACTAAGGTCGAACCTCTTGTATTTTGATGGCGAAGGCACGTAGCCTGAGTCCCAATTTGACTGAGGTCGAACTTGTTGTATTATGATGGCGAAGGCGCGCGGCTTCTGTTCCGGTTTGACTGAGGACGAACCTGTTGTATTTTGATGGCGAATGTACGTGGCTTGTGTCCCGGTTGGACTGGGTTTGAACCTGTTGTATTTTGATGGCAGAGGCATGTGGCCTGAGTCCTGGTTCGACTGAGGTCGAACCTGTTGTATTTTGATGGCGAAGGCACGTAGCCTGAGTCCCGGTTCGACTAAGGTTGAACCTGTTGTATTTTGATGGCGAAGGCACATGGCTTGAGTCTCGGTACGACTGAGGTCCAACCTGTTGTATTTTGATGGCGAAGGCACGTGGCCTGTGTCTCGGTTCGACTGAGTATAAACCTGTTGTATTTTGATGGTGAAGGCACGTAGCCTGACTCCCGGTTCGACTGAGGTCGAACTTGATATATTTTGATGGTGAAGGCATTTGGCCAGAGTCCCGGTTCGACTGAGGTCGAACCTGTCGTATTTTGATCGCGAAGGCACGTGGCCTGAGTTCCGATTTGACTGGGGTCAAACCTATAATATTTTGATGGCGAAAGCACTAAGCCTGAGTCCCGGTTCGACTAAGGTCGAACCTGATGTATTTTGATGGCGAAGGCACGTGGCCTGAGTCCCGGTTCGACTGAGGTCGAACCTGTTGTNNNNCTAGGCCTGAGTCCCGGTTCGATTGAGGTCGAACCTGATGTATTTTGATGGCGAAGGCACGTGGCCTGAGTCCCGGTTCGACTGAGGTCGAACCTGTTGTATTTTGATGGAAAAGGCACGTGGCCTGAGTCTCCAGTTCCACTGAGGTCAAACTTATTATATTTTGATGGCGAAGGCACTTTGCTGAGTCCTGGTTCGACTGAGGTCGAACTTGTTGTATTTTGATGGCGAAGGCACTTGGCATGAGTCCCCGTTCGACTGAGGTTGAACCTGTTGTATTTTGATGGCGAAGGCATATGGCCTGAGTCCCGATTTGAATGAAGTCGAACCTGTTGTATTTTGATGGCGAAGGCGCGCGGCGTCTGTCCCGATTTGACTGAAGACGTACCTATTGTATTTTGATGGCGAATGTACGTGGCATGTGTCCCGGTTCGACTGAGGTTGAACCTTTTGTATTTTGATAGCGAATGTACGTGGCCTGAGTCCCGGTTCAATTGCGGTCGAACCTGTTATATTTTGATGGTGAAGGCACGTAGCCTGTGTCCCGGTTCGACTGAGGTTGAACCTATTGTATTTTGATGGCGAAGCCACTTGGCTTGAGTCTCGGTTCGACTGAGGTCGAACCTGTTGTATTTTGATGGCGAAGGCACGTGGCCTGTGTCCCGGTTCGACTGAGGATGAACCTGTTGTATTTTGATGGCGAAGGCAAGTAGCCTGACTCCCGATTCGACTGAGTTCGTACTTGATATATTTCGATGGCGAAGGCACGTGGCCTGAGTCCCGGTTCGAATGAGGTTGAACCTACTATACTTAGATGGCGAAGGCACGTGGCCTTAGTCCCAGTTCAACTGAGGTCGAACCTGTTGTATTTTGATGGCGTTGTATTTTTATGGCGAAGGCAATTGGCCTGAGTCCCAGTTCGACTGAGGTCGATCCTGCTGTATTTTGATGTCAAAGGCACTTGGCCTGAGTCCCGGTTCGACTGAGGTCGAACTATTGTATTTTGAAGGTGAAGGAACTTGGCCTAAGTCCCATTTGGACTAAGGTCGAACGTGATATATTTTGATGGCGAAGACACTTAGCCCGAGTACCAGTTCGACTGAGGTCGAACCTGCTGTATTTTGATGGCGAAGGCACATTGCCTAATTCCCGATTTGACTGAGGTCAAACCTGTTGTATTTTGATGGCGAAGACACGTGGCCTGAGTCTCCAGTTCGACTGAGGTCGAACTTATTGTATTTCGAAGGCGAAGGCACTTGGCCTGAGTCCGGGTTCGACTGAGTCGAACCTATTGTATTTTGATGGCGAAGGCACGTGGCCTGAGTTCCGATTCTACTGAGGTTGAACTTATTGTATTTTGATGGCGAAGCCACTTGGCTTGAGTCTCGGTACGACTGAGGTCGAACCTGTTGTATTTTGATGGCGAAGGCACGTGGCATGTGTCCCGATTCGACTGAGGATGAACCTGTTGTATTTTGTTGGCGAAGGCACGTAGCCTGACCCCCGGTTCGTCTGAGTTCGTACTCGATATATTTTGATGGTGAAGGCATGTGGCCCGAGTCCCGATTTGAATGAGGTCGAACCTGTTGTATTTTGATGGCGAAAGCGCGCGGCGTCTGTCCCGGTTTGACTAAGGACGAACCTTTTGTATTTTGATGGCGAATGTACGTGGCATGTGTCCCGGTTCGACTGAGGTCGAACTTATTGTATTTTGATGGCGAAGGCACTTGGCCTGAGTCCGGGTTCGACTTAGGTCGAACCTATTCTATTTTGATGGCGAAGGCACGTGGCCTGAATCCCGGTTCGACTGAGGTTGAACCTTTTGTATTTTGATGTCGAAGGCACTTGGCCAGTGTCCCGATTCGACTGTGGTTGAACCTGTTGTATTTTGATGGCGAAGGCACGTGGCCTGTGTCCCGATTTGACTGAAATCGAACCTGTTGTATTTTGATGGCGAAGGTACGTGGCCTATTTCGCGGTTCAACTGAGGTTGAACCTGTTGTATTTTGATGTCGAAGGCACTTGGCCTGAGTCCCGGTTCGACTGAGGTCGAACCTGTTGTATTTTGATGGCAAAGGCACGTGGCCTGAGTCTCCAGTTCCACTGAGGTCAAACTTATTATATTTTGATGGCGAAGGCAATTTGCCTGAGTCCTGGTTCGACTGAGGTTGAACCTATTGTATTTTGATTGCGAAGGCACGTGGCCTTAGTCCCAGTTCAACTGAGGTCGAACCTGTTGTATTTTGATGGCGTTGTATTTTTATAGCGAAGGCAATTGGCCTGAGTCCCGGTTCGACTGAGGTCAAACTTATTGTATTTTGATGGCGAAGGCACTTGGCCTGAGTCCGGGTTTGACTGAGGTCGAACCTATTGTTTTTCGATGGTGAAGGCACGTGGCCTGAGTCCTGGTTCGACTGAGGTTGAACCTGTTGTATTTTAATGTCGAAGGCACTTGGCCAGTGTCCCAATTCGACTGTGGTTGAACCTGTTGTATTTTGATAGCGAAGGCATGTAGCCTGAGTCCCGATTTGACTGAGGTCGAACCTGTTGTATTTTGATGGCGAAGGTATGTGGCCTGTTTCGCGGTTCGACTGAGGTTGAACCTATTGTATTTTGATGTCGGAGGCACTTGGCCTGAGTCCCGGTTCGACTGAGGTCGAACCTGTTGTATTTTGATGGCGAAAGCACTAGGCCTGAGTCCCGGTTCGACTGAGGTCGAACCTATTGTATTTTGATGGCGGAGGCACTTGGCCTGAGGCCCGGTTCGACTGAGGTCGAACCTATTGTATTTTGATGGCGGAGGCACTTGGCCTGAGGCCCGGTTCGACTGAGGTCGAACCTATTGTATTTTGATGGCGGAGGCACTTGGCCTGAGGCCCGGTTCGACTGAGGTCGAACCTATTGTATTTTGATGGCGGAGGCACTTGGCCTGAGGCCCGGTTCGACTGAGGTCGAACCTATTGTATTTTGATGGCGGAGGCACTTGGCCTGAGGCCCGGTTCGACTGAGGTCGAACCTATTGTATTTTGATGGCGGAGGCACTTGGCCTGAGGCCCGGTTCGACTGAGGTCGAACCTATTGTATTTTGATGGCGGAGGCACTTGGCCTGAGGCCCGGTTCGACTGAGGTCGAACCTATTGTATTTTGATGGCGGAGGCACTTGGCCTGAGGCCCGGTTCGACTGAGGTCGAACCTATTGTATTTTGATGGCGGAGGCACTTGGCCTGAGGCCCGGTTCGACTGAGGTCGAACCTATTGTATTTTGATGGCGGAGGCACTTGGCCTGAGGCCCGGTTCGACTGAGGTCGAACCTATTGTATTTTGATGGCGGAGGCACTTGGCCTGAGGCCCGGTTCGACTGAGGTCGAACCTATTGTATTTTGATGGCGGAGGCACTTGGCCTGAGGCCCGGTTCGACTGAGGTCGAACCTATTGTATTTTGATGGCGGAGGCACTTGGCCTGAGGCCCGGTTCGACTGAGGTCGAACCTATTGTATTTTGATGGCGGAGGCACTTGGCCTGAGGCCCGGTTCGACTGAGGTCGAACCTATTGTATTTTGATGGCGGAGGCACTTGGCCTGAGGCCCGGTTCGACTGAGGTCGAACCTATTGTATTTTGATGGCGGAGGCACTTGGCCTGAGGCCCGGTTCGACTGAGGTCGAACCTATTGTATTTTGATGGCGGAGGCACTTGGCCTGAGGCCCGGTTCGACTGAGGTCGAACCTATTGTATTTTGATGGCGGAGGCACTTGGCCTGAGGCCCGGTTCGACTGAGGTCGAACCTATTGTATTTTGATGGCGGAGGCACTTGGCCTGAGGCCCGGTTCGACTGAGGTCGAACCTATTGTATTTTGATGGCGGAGGCACTTGGCCTGAGGCCCGGTTCGACTGAGGTCGAACCTATTGTATTTTGATGGCGGAGGCACTTGGCCTGAGGCCCGGTTCGACTGAGGTCGAACCTATTGTATTTTGATGGCGGAGGCACTTGGCCTGAGGCCCGGTTCGACTGAGGTCGAACCTATTGTATTTTGATGGCGGAGGCACTTGGCCTGAGGCCCGGTTCGACTGAGGTCGAACCTATTGTATTTTGATGGCGGAGGCACTTGGCCTGAGGCCCGGTTCGACTGAGGTCGAACCTATTGTATTTTGATGGCGGAGGCACTTGGCCTGAGGCCCGGTTCGACTGAGGTCGAACCTATTGTATTTTGATGGCGGAGGCACTTGGCCTGAGGCCCGGTTCGACTGAGGTCGAACCTATTGTATTTTGATGGCGGAGGCACTTGGCCTGAGGCCCGGTTCGACTGAGGTCGAACCTATTGTATTTTGATGGCGGAGGCACTTGGCCTGAGGCCCGGTTCGACTGAGGTCGAACCTATTGTATTTTGATGGCGGAGGCACTTGGCCTGAGGCCCGGTTCGACTGAGGTCGAACCTATTGTATTTTGATGGCGGAGGCACTTGGCCTGAGGCCCGGTTCGACTGAGGTCGAACCTATTGTATTTTGATGGCGGAGGCACTTGGCCTGAGGCCCGGTTCGACTGAGGTCGAACCTATTGTATTTTGATGGCGGAGGCACTTGGCCTGAGGCCCGGTTCGACTGAGGTCGAACCTATTGTATTTTGATGGCGGAGGCACTTGGCCTGAGGCCCGGTTCGACTGAGGTCGAACCTATTGTATTTTGATGGCGGAGGCACTTGGCCTGAGGCCCGGTTCGACTGAGGTCGAACCTATTGTATTTTGATGGCGGAGGCACTTGGCCTGAGGCCCGGTTCGACTGAGGTCGAACCTATTGTATTTTGATGGCGGAGGCACTTGGCCTGAGGCCCGGTTCGACTGAGGTCGAACCTATTGTATTTTGATGGCGGAGGCACTTGGCCTGAGGCCCGGTTCGACTGAGGTCGACCCTGTTGTATTTTGATGGCGAAAGCACTAGGCCTGAGTCCCGGTTCGACTGAGGGCGAACTATTGTATTTTGAAGGGGAAGGAACTTGGCCTAAGTCCCGGTTGGACTAAGGTCGAACATGATATATTTTGATGGCGAAGACACTTAGCCCGAGTACAAGTTCGACTGAGGTCGAACCGTCGAACCTGTTGTATTTTGATGGTGAAGGCACTTAGCCTGAGTCCCGGTTCGACTAAGGTCGAACCTGTTATATTTTGATGGCGAAGGCACGTGGCCTGATTCCCGATTTGACTGAGGTCAAACCTGTTGTATTTTGATGGCAAAGACACGTGGCCTGAGTCTCCAGTTCGACTGAGGTCGAACTTATTGTATTTTGATGGCGAAGGCACTTGGCCTGAGTCTGGGTTCGACTGAGGTCAAACCTATTGTATTTTGATGGCGAAGGCACGTGGCCTGAGTCCCGGTTCGACTGAGGTTGAACTTATTGTATTTTTATGGCGAAGCCACTTGGCTTGAGTCTTGGTACGACTGAGGTCGAACCTGTTGGAGTTTGATGGCGAAGGCACGTGGCCTGTGTCCCGGTTCGACTGAGGATGATCCTGTTGTATTTTGTTGGGGAAGGCACGTAGCCTGACTCCCGGTTCGACTGAGTTAATACTTGATATATTTTGATGGTGAAGGCATTTGGCCTGAGTCCCGGTTCGACTGAGGTCGAACCTGTTATATTTTGACGGCGAAGGCACGTGGCCTGAGTCCCGGTTCGAATGAGGTTGAACCTGCTATATTTAGATGGCGAAGGCACGTGGCGTTAGTCCCAGTTCTACTGAGGTCGAACCTGTTGTATTTTGATGGCGTTGTATTTTTATGGCGAAGGCAATTGGCCTGAGTCCCGATTCGACTGAGGTCGAACTTATTATATTTTGATGGCGAAGGCACTTGGCATGAGTCCCGGTTCGACTGAGGTCGAACCTGTTGTATTTCGATGGCGAAGGCATGTGGCCTGAGTCCCGATATGAATGAGGTCGAACCTGTTGTATTTTGATGGCAAAGGCGCGCGGCGTCTGTCCCGGTTTGACTGAGGACGAACCTGTTGTATTTTGATGGCGAATGTACGTGGCATGTGACCCGGTTCGACTGAGGTCGGACTTATTGTATTTTGATGGCGAAGGCACTTGGCCTGAGTCCGGGTTCGACTGAGGTCGAACCTATTGTATTTTGATGGCGAAGGCACGTAGCCTGTGTCCCGGTTCGACTGAGGTTGAACCTATTGTATTTTGATGGCGAATCCACTTGGCTTGAGTCTCGGTACGACTGAGGTCGAACCTGTTGTATTTTGATGGCGAAGGCACGTGGACTGTGTCCCAGTTCGACTTAGGATGAACCTGTTGTATTTTGATGGCAAAGGCACGTGGCCTGAGTCTCCAGTTCCACTGAGGTCAAACTTATTATATTTTGATGGCGAATGCAATTTGCCTGAGTCCTAGTTCGACTGAGGTCGAACCTATTGTATTTTGATGGCGAAGGCACGTGGCCTGAGTCCCGGTTCGACTGAGGTCGATCCTGCTGTATTTTGATGTCAATGGCACTTGGCCTGAGTCCCGGTTTGACTGAGGTCGAACTATTGTATTTTGAAGGTGAAGGAACTTGGCCAAAGTCCCGGTTGGACTAAGGTCGAACATGATATATTTTGATGGCGAAGACACTTAGCTCGAGTACCAGTTCGACTGAGGTCGAACCTGCTGTATTTTGATGGTGAAGGCACTTAGCCTGAGTCCCGGTTTGACTAAGGTCGAACCTGTTATATTTTGATGGCGAAGGCACGTGGCCTGATTCCCGATTTTACTGAGGTCAAACCTGTTGTATTTTGATGGCGAAGACACGTGGCCTGAGTCTCCAGTTCGACTGAGGTCGAACTTATTGTATTTTGATGGCGAAGGCACTTGGCCTGAGTCCGGGTTCGACTGAGGTCGAACCTATTGTATTTTGATGGCGAAGGCACGTGGCCTGAGTCCCGGTTCGACTGAGGTTGAACTTATTGTATTTTGATGGCGAAGCCACTTGGCTTGAGTCTCGATACGACTGAGGTCGAACCTGTTGTATTTTGATGGCGAAGGCACGTGGCCTGTGTCCCGGTTCGACTGAGGATGAACCTGTTGTATTTTGTTGGCGAAGGCACGTAGCCTGACTCCCGGTTCGACTGAGTTCGTACTTGATATATTTTGATAGTGAAGGCATTTGGCCTGAGTCCCGGTTCGACCTGACGACTGAGGTCGAACCTGTTATATTTCGATGGCGAAGGCACGTGGCCTGAGTCCCGGTTCGAATGAGGTTGAACCTGCTATATTTAGATGGCGAAGGCACGTGGCCTGAGTCCCGGGTCGACTGAGGTCGAACCTGTTATATTTCGATGGCGAAGGCACGTGGCCTGAGTCCCGGGTCGACTGAGGTCGAACCTGTTATATTTCGATGGCGAAGGCACGTGGCCTGAGTCCCGGGTCGACTGAGGTCGAACCTGTTATATTTCGATGGCGAAGGCACGTGGCCTGAGTCCCGGGTCGACTGAGGTCGAACCTGTTATATTTCGATGGCGAAGGCACGTGGCCTGAGTCCCGGGTCGACTGAGGTCGAACCTGTTATATTTCGATGGCGAAGGCACGTGGCCTGAGTCCCGGGTCGACTGAGGTCGAACCTGTTATATTTCGATGGCGAAGGCACGTGGCCTGAGTCCCGGGTCGACTGAGGTCGAACCTGTTATATTTCGATGGCGAAGGCACGTGGCCTGAGTCCCGGGTCGACTGAGGTCGAACCTGTTATATTTCGATGGCGAAGGCACGTGGCCTGAGTCCCGGGTCGACTGAGGTCGAACCTGTTATATTTCGATGGCGAAGGCACGTGGCCTGAGTCCCGGGTCGACTGAGGTCGAACCTGTTATATTTCGATGGCGAAGGCACGTGGCCTGAGTCCCGGGTCGACTGAGGTCGAACCTGTTATATTTCGATGGCGAAGGCACGTGGCCTGAGTCCCGGGTCGACTGAGGTCGAACCTGTTATATTTCGATGGCGAAGGCACGTGGCCTGAGTCCCGGGTCGACTGAGGTCGAACCTGTTATATTTCGATGGCGAAGGCACGTGGCCTGAGTCCCGGGTCGACTGAGGTCGAACCTGTTATATTTCGATGGCGAAGGCACGTGGCCTGAGTCCCGGTTCGAATGAGGTTGAACCTGCTATATTTAGATGGCGAAGGCACGTGGCCTTAGTCCCAATTCAACTAAGGTCGAACCTGTTGTATTTTGATGGCGTTGTATTTTTATGGCGAAGGCAATTGGCCTGAGTCCCGGTTCGACTGAGGTCGAACTTATTATATTTTGATGGCGAAGGCACTTGGCATGAGTCCCGGTTCGACTGAGGTCGAACCTGTTGTATTTTGATGGCGAAGGCATGTGGCCTGAGTCCCGATTTGAATTAGGTCGAACCTGTTGTATTTTGATGGCGAAGGCGCGCGGCGTCTGTCCCGGTTTGACTGAGGACGAACCTGTTTTATTTTGATGGCGAATGTACGTGGCATGTGTCCCGGTTCGACTGAGGTCGAACTTATTGTATTTTGATGCCGAAGGCACTTGGCCTAAGTCCGGGTTCGACTGAGGTCGAACCTATTGTATTTTGATGGCGAAGGCACGTAGCCTGTGTCCCGGTTCGACTGAGGTTGAACCTATTGTATTTTTATGGCGAAGCCACTTGGCTTGAGTCTTGGTACGACTGAGGTCGAACCTGTTGTATTTTGATGGCGAAGGCACGTGGCCTGTGTCCCGGTTCGACTGAGAATGAACCTGTTGTATTTTGATGGCGAAGGCACGTAGCCTGACTCCCGGTTCGACTGAGTTCATACTTGATATATTTTGATGGTGAAGGCATTTGGCCTGAGTCCCGGTTCGACTGAGGTCGAACCTATTATATTTCGATGGCGAAGGCACGTGGCCTGAGTCCCGGTTCGAATGAGGTTGAACCTGCTATATTTAGATGGCGAAGGCACGTGGCCTTAGTCCCAGTTCAACTGAGGTCGAACCTGTTGTATTTTTATGGCATTGTATTTTTATGGCGAAGGCAATTGGCCTGAGTCCCGATTCGACTGAGGTCGATCCTGCTGTATTTTGATGTCAAAGGCACTTGGCCTGAGTCACGGTTCGACTGAAGTCGAACTATTGTATTTTGAAGGTGAAAGAACTCGGCCTAAGTCCCGGTTGGACTAAGGTCGAACATGATATATTTTTATGGTGAAGACACTTAGCCCGAGTACCAGTCGACTGAGGTCGAACCTGCTGTATTTTGATGGTGAAGGCACTTAGCCTGAGTCCCGGTTCGACTAAGGTCGAACCTGTTATATTTTGATGGCGAAGGCACGTGGCCTGATTCCCGATTTGACTGAGGTCAAACCTGTTATATTTTGATGGCGAAGACACGTGGCCTGAGTCTCCAGTTCGACTGAGGTCGAACTTATTGTATTTTGATAGCGAAGGCACTTGGCCTGAGTCCGGGTTCGACTGAGGTCGAACCTATTGTATTTTGATGGCGAAGGCACGTGGCTTGAGTCCCGGTTCGACTAAGGTTGAACCTGTTGTATTTTGATGTCGAAGGCACTAGGCCAGAGTCCCGGTTCGACTGAGGTCGAACCTATCGTATTTTGATGGCGAAGGCACGTGGCTTGAGTCCCGATTTGACTGAGGTCAAACCTATAGTCTTTTGATGGCGAAAGCACTAGGCCTGAGTCCCGGTTCGACTGAGGTCGAACCTGATGTATTTTGATGGCGAAGGCACGTGGCCTGAGTCCCGGTTTGACTGAGGTTGAACCTGTTGTATTTTGATAGCAAAGGCACATGGCCTGAGTCTCCAGTTCCACTGAGGTCGAACCTATTGTATTTCGATGGCGAAGGCACGTGGCCTGAGTCCCGGTTCGACTGAGGTTGAACCTATTGTATTTTGATGTCGAAGGCACTTGGCCAGTGTCCCGATTCGACTGTGGTTGAACCTGTTGTATTTTGATGGCAAAGGCATGTGGCCTGAGTCCCGATTTGACTGAGGTCGAACCTGTTGTATTTTGATGGCGAAGGTACATGGCCTGTTTCGCGGTTCGACTGAGGTTGAACCTGTTGTATTTTGATGTCGAAGGCACTTGGCCTGAGTCCCGGTTCGAGTGAGGTCGAACCTGTTGTATTTTGATGGCGAAAGCACTAGGCCTGAGTCCCGGTTCGACTGAGGTCGAACCTGATGTATTTTGATGGCGAAGGCACGTGGCTTGAGTCCCGGTTCGACTGAGGTCGAACCTGTTGTATTTCAATGGCAAAGGCACGTGGCCTGAGACTCCAGTTCCACTGTGGTCAAACTTATTATATTTTGATGGCGAAGGCAATTTGCCTGAGTCTTGGTACGACTGAGGTCGAACCTATTGTATTTTGATGCTAAAGGCACGTGGCCTGAGTCCCGGTTCGACTGAGGTCGATCCTGCTGTATTTTGATGTCAAAGGCACTTGGCCTGAGTCCCGGTTCGACTGAGGTCGAACTATTGTATTTT